>CAEGAF010140133.1:0-14106 GCA_903067075.1 Micropoecilia bifurca
TGTCCCTAGGTGTGCATGGTTGTTTGTCCTGTATGTCTCTGTGTTGTCCTGCGACAGACTGGCGACCTGTCCAGGGCAAACCCCGCCTCTCGCCCGGAACGTCAGCTGGAGATAGGCACCAGCAACCCTCCCGACCCCTCTAAGGGACAAAGGGTGCAAAGAAAATGGATGGATGGATGGAAGACAGCATTTTTCAAGCTTCTTCACATATCAAGTTTAAACTGGAAATATAACATATTGTGTCAAGTGTTCATTTTGCGGCATTGACTTTTTTCTAAGTTTTTCTTCTCTATATTCTAAGCCCACTTTTTTGCCATCAAGCTGCCACATTTCACTTTTCTGATTTAATTGAATCAATTTGCTGGATAGGTAAGATATATCTGAGACTTGGAACAAAGGTCAGTCCAATTCATCTGTCCAGTCCGACCAAAACAATTATACAAATGACCTTTGAACACATTACTTTATTTACTTCATTAGGGTAAGTGGCTCCTTTGAACTACGCAGGCATATGATATGTACCTAACCCTGAGTTTGCTACTTTTGCAGTTGGCTTCATTTGGAGAAAAAGAGGAGATTCATAAGGTCAAAATCCATTCGCCAGACTACATCACTCAGCCTTACATTCACATAATTCACCACGGTGTCAGCAGAAGCGTTTGGCACTGAAGGTGGACAGCAGGATAGCTATTTTTTTAAAGAGTGGTTAGTAGTGAGTATATACTGTCACTGCAAGGAGACCAGGAGGGAATGGAATAAGAGAAAACAGGTACATCTCCCCCAGGTCTATAATCCTGAGATGACTGTTTGCTCTGGGGCCTGACTGACTGCACTGCAGGCCGCCTGCGCTTCACTTCTAATCTCCTCGGCCCCAGCTGTCCAAGAATTGATTTGAAGATTCTCTGAATCAATTACTCTCCCGTCCAAGGTCTCATTGCCAGAAATGTACAATCACACATGCACAAGCAAAAAACAGGTCTATGGAAAAATCTGCACATACATGAATGCACAACAAACCCAAATCTTTGACTTAAACGGTTTGTTTACAGAGGTTAAATGAGCAAACTCCACCAGACCAGTTGGAGGGTGTCAACATATTTTCCATGTCAAAAACAACAAAGCATACTTTTTTCTGGCTCACATTTGTAAAGCTTTTAGTTAATTTTAGAAAACATTTAATATGTAAATAGAAAAATATAAAAACAAAAGTGTTTTATTGCAGTTACTTCAACAGTGACCACACATTAAATGGGAAACTGACAAAAGGCACAAACCACAGGATGGATGGTTAAATCAATAAGCAATTGATGGCTGGTTGGCTCTTTAGGTAGTTTGTGGTAACTGGGGTCAGATGAAATTTAAACTTTTATTTATATTAGATTTCATGTTCCTGCCAACTATCATTATTCCTTTTTCATATTTACAAATAACACTTTCACAAGTTGGAATGAAATGGTTACCAGTTTTTTACCGTGGAAACTTGTGTGTTTAATAACTGCACAAGCTTATAAAGACAAAAGAAAATTAGACGCCTGCCTACCAACAGTAATCAATGACTGTACAAATCCTCCAATCAGTAAGGTTTCCAACCACCCACTTGCATTCCTAAATCCATGAATAATTTATGTGAACAGGGAAAAGGGAGGTTTCAGTGTAAGGTAAAAAAAAAAAAAGCTGGATGAAACATGAATGTCAACCCAGATACCTTCAATTGGGGCTATTATTAATTCATCTATTTCTTATTGAGTCACGGAGGCCACTGGCAAGCCTACAAATGTATTGTTATTAAATCAGGGGACTCTTTTGGTACAGAGAACGTTCTGGTTCAACCTGCCTATCTACCCCTTGAGCAGTAACTATTATTGCTCTGTCCAGGACACCGAGGGAGGGATCTGGGGAATCTGCTGCTGGTATCCTTTTCATTTGCACGTCCTATAGTGTATGTAGGAGCTTCGAAATGCAGTCTGCAGTTGCAAAAAAATAATTGCAGTTTATTGCCAATTAAACTAATGAGTTCTAAAACAGCCTCAAGTGTGTTGTTTGACAAAGCACCACAAAGCAGTGCAGTGTAAGTGTGCATTGAAATTTGTAGGAAAAGAGGGTAATGAATAAAGCTTATGCTTACAGGAAGTCAATTTGGAAGAACTCTAAAACTCATGCACAGTTCAAGTCTTTAAGTTTAGTCTTAAATAAAGTGCCACAAACCAGAAAGAGATGTGCTCTTCTCTGTCAAATGTCATCCCTGGGCTTGGCCTCCAAGCGGTACTTCATTAATATTTCAACTCGCTTTTGTTCAAAACTACCTGACAGATGTGCCTTCCTGAAGCCTGAGGTTCCCGCTGCTCATCAACAGTCAATTGCTATTTTGGAGGACAGTTATGTTGTTCAGGTAGTGTTGACTCATTTAGAGAAGAAAAAGAAAACAAAACATCGAAGCACAATAATGTGTTGACCTAAAATGTGTTAAATACAGTTGCAGAAATTGTTTAACTGGTTAAAAATTCTTGGAGACCTTAATATTTAGACAAAAAAAAGTCATTACAAAAACAAACCATTTAACATGAATTATTCAGGATTTCAACAAATAAGATTTATTTTTTTTAATTATTAAATTAAATATCTCCCTTGTCAAAATGAGATATGCTCTTCTGAAAAATTAAGAAAAAATTTAAATTGCTTTGTTATTGTTTTGCAAATGTTCAAATGTCGGCTCTATCAAAGCCTTTAAACAAACTCCTTAGACTTTAAGAACACATTCCACTGATATTGTCAAGGTATTTATTATCAATGGCCAGTATATAATCAGCTCCATTGCTCTAAAAAGCTTATTCTGTTTCTCTTTTTATGGTAATATATGTAATGGAAGGCACTTGAAAGATGAGGTTCTTGTTTCAGATATCCTTTTTGTTTGATTTCAGTCCAGGGAGGATGGATTGTTGATGTTAGAGTGAACCTACACAGCAGTGAGTCATTACCAAAGCAACGGCACGATAAACCAACGGAGTGTCTCACATTGTTGAAAAGGAGCATGTCTCTAGAAATTATAGTTAATTTCAGGGTTCAAAGACAAGATCAGTCTACATTAATGTTCCGTGGTCAGCTGTGACTCTCCCTCCAACTGTCACAGACGCAGTTTAAGCACCTTGTGAAACATCAACCCAGCTGCGTGAATGTCACATGGGCTGAGCTTTGCTTCTTCAGAGCAGTGGCATTGACCTGGCATTAATTGTGACTTTTTAAAAGTGCGGCGAGAGATTGCATTTAAAAAAACAATTAAGTCCAAATATCTGGAGCACAATATGAACTTGACAGCATCAGCTGTAGGAACATTGAATTCAGTGTGTTTAAATTAAGAAACCTCAAAGGAATGCAAAATTGCGACTGGACATCTGGCCTGGCTGGCTGATAATTAAATCTGACCTCATGTAAAACAGGAGACATTACCATTTCAAAGCGAGTAGAAAGAGCAAATTCCAGATGGCAAGTGCTCCTTCTACCATATTGCAATTTTTGTAACACTAGAAAAGACGTTATCACCTTGGCCGTGTTACAGGTTTGACAACCGAGTAGGCACAACTATGTGGCGTAGCTCACTGACACGCTGACGCCTGGCGTCGATGCTGGGCAGTTGAGGAACTGAGGTTATTAAAAACACAGTCTTTCCATCTGCTGCACTATGGCGAGTTTCTGGCCTCCTTTCTTTGCTTTGAAGATGCAGACTGTCAGGTTTCCCACCCTATGAAGTGAGCAGAGATAAAAATCAAAATCCTTTATCAGCATGTCTGTCATCTATCAACAATCCCATCTGTCTTCTCTGATAAGACCTGTCTTGCATCATGGCTTGAACATTTTTGCAAGGCGTGGATGATTTCAGTGGGTGTGTTATTTGGGAAGAAGGGAAAAAGAGAGAATATTGTGTTGATTTTTTTAATTTAACAAATAAAACACATGCTGCACACAGGTGACCTTGAACTAAATTGGCTGCCATAAATTTGTTTTGGACATGTTTTTTCTTTGTCAAGAACATCACAATTTATGGGGACCGCTGCTACAAAATGTACATAAATGCTACACAAATGTAGCAACAGATATCCAACATGTCATTAGACCTGCTACTATTTTCTGAATAAATCCGCTTATAGTTATTTAACCACCTGGGAGCTTCAAGCCCAAGATGGTCAAACAATGGTTAAGCAAAGAAAATTTAATTCAAGAAAGTCACTCACTCTGTCCACTCAAAGTCCAAAAGAATTTTACACTCTTCATAGAAATGCACATGCAGTTTCTGTAACAAGGTATTTTAAAGAAATGCACATACAAGTATTAGTTCCCTTACAGAATTGTTTCTGTAGTTGATGTTTTTTTCATTGAAAAAAATTTCAGATAATCCAACTAACTTTAATATTAGACAAATATAACTTTAGCACACAAAAGTGTTTTTTTTAACTGATGGTTACAAAAGGAAAAAAAAATATTTTAAAAAAGCCTATTCCAATGTCAAAACCAGGAATGGTCCCTTGTTAAATCAAATCATAAAGTAATTGTGATTAATCTTTTATTTTTGGTTTAATTCCACAAGGCACACCAAGTTTCTGATTACGTCGCAAATTGTAGAATCAAAAAAATCCCTTGACAGAACAAGCTGACAATAGGAAGTAGGCAAGAAGATGTCAAAAGTGACACATAATTCCCAGGTTGTCACCTTAAACCTCAAGTGCATAAAATACAATATGATCCCCAAAATCCTGGAATTAAAACTATATTGCCAGTTTGTATCAGTTGCAGACTAAGGACTGCACAATGTATTATTTAATTTAGGCAAAAAAAATGATAATTCTAACAATCAAAACCAGAACTTGTTTGGGTGAATTTCTTTAATGCACTTGACAAGACCAAACAATGCAAGAAAAAAATTTAAAAAAATGAGACAAGTCATAATTTATCAGAATAAATTAATAGTTTATCACAATTCATCTGAATTTATCAGTTTCTTTAAGACTGAACTAGACCTCAAAATTATTTAGGAATGAAAACATATATTACAAAAAGCAACTAGTGCATCAATGTTTGAGATTTTGCTGATAATAAAACCTAACAATGAGCCTCTAAATGCATGTGAAAAGGATTTGTGGAATCACTGTTACTCAACACCTCGAGTGTGAATCTATCTGTGTCTGAGAACCAGTGTAAATCCTGAATTATTAATGGATGAAGGCAAATGAGCGCTGCCATACCAGACAGTGGGTAATCAAATGAGAAAGTGTTGAAATAAAAGCTGTATCAATAATGAATGAATTTGTCCCAGATTTTTAGCATGCAAACTGTCTGTAGTCAAAACTAAGGGAAAAAACAAGGAGAAAATTAAGTTTTAATTTTATCATCATGTGCTACAAGTAGTTCAGGATTCTGACTATGTTCATTTTTGTATTAGCATCAATTATGAATAAAGTTCAATCTCAAAGTCTTAAGTGCATTCTGAAGAGGAATTTCTGAGCTCAGAAATTTTTTCACATTTCACATTCTTATTAACTTTATTTTTGTGATTTCTTCTGATGATGCTGGTGCACTTTGTGACAAAACAATAGCCTCTTATGGCAAATTAGATGAACAGCTTCCAACTTTGAGGAATAACGTTCCTTGAAAAACTATGTATGCCCTTTGAATGGTCAGATTGTTGCACATCACTGTGACATTATGTGCACAAATGCAGTCTTACTAAGATTTTGCTCTCCAGCTGAGCTAAAAACCATAGTATTAATCAGAGAAGGAGTCTTGGTAGAATAATCTGCTGGTAGGTCAACTATTAGTCACACACTAATGAAAACCATTAATGAGAAAGAGCCCCACAAATTCATGTTTGCAGTTTGCCACAAGCTATCAAGGAGACAGAAACATGTTTCACTGGAAGATGATGGAGGCACCAGCTGATAGTAGGGAATATTTTAATCAGGAACAGGAACGCTGGTCGGACGCAATGACTTTCAAAATAGGGGATGGATTTCAACTTCCAGCAGGAAACAGACCCAAACATTCAGCCTAAGTAACGGTGGAACGCCTTAGATCAGTATTGTCAAACTGCAATCCTGGAGTGGTGGTGTCCTGCAACTTTTAGAAGCGCCTCTGCTTCAGGAAACTTCAATCCGATAAATAGTTAATTACCAGGACTCTGTGGATCTTGGTGGGGAGAAGACAATCCAGACACTTGATACAGGGGTCTTGAACCAGGGGAGACACCAGTCTTGAGCAGTGCAGTGTGACATTGTGTGTGTGAATTTCCCAACAAAAGTCCACATCTAAATCCAAATAAGAATGTGTTGACTTGAACATTTATGCTTAGAAATGAATTTTCACTCTATCTCAAGCTATTTTGCAAAGAAGAATGGGCAGAAAGCTGGTTCTATAGATCTGCTGGTTGTACATGCATCCAAAAACGTACAGTTGTAATTTGATTTAGAGGGTCTGGTAACACGTTTCTGATTTATAAATAAACACATTTATTATCTTCAATCTACTTTACTACTACTAACAATGATGCTATGTTACACTGATCTGTCATTTGATTAGGGTAACATGACAGCATGCCATACAATATGCAGCATAAAGTAATAAAAAAATAATTCATGGCTACATTAAGCTCAGTGATGCCATGCTTTTTGCAGGACATGCTATGCAGCGACAAATGAAAAATGAAACATGCAAAATCCATTGCACTGACACATGACGTGATCTGGCTCTCTATTCATGTGCAAATTCATGAGACCAGGTTTCAAAAACATGCTTTATACAAAGTAACATCATAGAGTTCAGGTACAGAGAATGACGCGGTGATGAATGTCATGCTGTGACTCTTCAGTGAGTCCCTGGGGATGAAAAGTCTGCCGGAAAAGCATCATTCAGGATTCAGAGTGATGGGGCTTCTTTTCAGTGTCACCTTCATGCAATCACAGCCCAATTTTTCAGCCGAAAATAGAAATAGAAAATGTTAGGTTTGTCAGATCATGTCCCAGTTTACATTCTGAACTGTCTTAATGTTGGAAGCACTCTTGTTTTGTTGGAGATGAGGACTGTAGGTCACATGTATATCCAGACATCCATGAGGTGATATTTAATCCTACCTGCTCGTCAGTGAAGCAGTGAATGTATCTTGCCGATCTGGTTCTGTGGATAACAAGACACACAAGTACAACCTCCAGTGGTCAGATTTGTGTGCAGTCTTCCTGTGTGTCAACTCTTGATTTCAGAACTCAACAGGAGCTCTATTTCTTCCTGTTACTGTCTTCTAGTCGTTTTTTTTCCCCCTCCACGCGGTTGATTCACTGAAGTAGTTTTATTTAAACTCAGGATTTTATTTTTTTTTTCCCGAAGAACAGTATCAATTTTCCTGTCTGTGTGACGCCTGCGGCATGTTTGCATCTGTTTGCATCAGTTTCAGACTGGTTACTGGAAAATGTTGCCATACTCATCCTGTATTACTCATTCCTTCACACAGGTGCAAAGCGATAGCACAGGCACAGTCAGTTTTTGGTGCTATTTGCCAATTTGCGTGCGTGTCAGGAGGGTAAAGAGAAAACTACCAGGCCAAATTAGGAGTGGGAGGTCTCAGTTCCCTTTAGTTTAGTGATTTAACAAAAAAATTGCAACAGCTAAATCCTTTGCCTGTAGTTTAGTGACTGTAAACAACTTTCTTCACTTAATGTATTTTATGCAGCTCTCCAGAGGCACAGTCACCATATGCCCTGCACCACTAAGCATAATGAGGTGATTCCTGTAGTTCTGAAACATGTCCCTCAGAATATTAAAAATTCTGCTACAAACTTGTTCAACATGCAGTTCCTAAAGGCTACACTAATATCTCAGAGCTTTTTTGAATTATTTATTTATATAAATCCTGCATACAAGCTGCTGAAACATGACAACCATACTCATTTTAGCTCAGTTCAGTTCAGATTTATTCAAGTCCCAAATGGGCAATCAATGTTACAGCAGGTGCATATTTATGATCTATATAAAAAGGTTATTAAAATCAAGAGACAAACTATCAAAAATTACTACAGGTCTTACTTTCTCAAAGAACTGTAGTAGGTGTTCTCTTAAATGCCTATTACAGTAATTTGAAAATAGTTGAGTAAAATTGTGAGTATCTTTAGAGTGCAGTAAAATATACTACATTTCATCAGTGTCGTTAGACAGCTCCTTTACATCCACTGTCTGGATGCAGCAGAGTGCATTTTATTCCCAGCAGCAACAGAAATTCTATCTAAACCACAGATTCTGCAGGTCAGCATCAATATGCTGCACAACATCAGCTAACTTGGTTAAAAAGCTAAAATACACTTCTGAAAA
This sequence comes from Micropoecilia bifurca, assembly GCA_903067075.1. Lineage (NCBI taxonomy): Eukaryota > Metazoa > Chordata > Actinopteri > Cyprinodontiformes > Poeciliidae > Micropoecilia > Micropoecilia bifurca. The sequence goes on from CAEGAF010140133.1 coordinate 8,344, forward strand.
CTCTTCAGCCGAAACGGATTCCAAAGACAAATTTGATCCAACACATACATCTCCAGCGTTCAGTAAGCTAACGCTGTTCTCTTCCCATTACTGCTTCACTGTGTTTTTTTCACTAGTTGATAAAACACCAACTAGAAGTTGTGCTTGAAATAAAATATTGAAATAAAATATTGCAAATTACGGTATTTGTCATGCACATGAATGTACACAACAGTTTATGAAGAAGCTTGCATTCACTTGCAAATACGTTTCCTAAAGAAAACGAGCACAAACTAAGATGGCAGAGATCTACAAAGCACAGAAACATCAATCATTCTCAAAAACTATCAAACTAAAAGACCCTTTAAAGTAGAAATCTATGCTCACTCAACAATATGTAGATCCACATGCGAAGCATACTATAATGCTTTCTAATGCTCTTGTTTTGGTAACATGGACATTTTCTTGCATCTCTCCACCTCATACCAGTTATTTATATGTATACTTATATTGTGTTTAACAAACGTCTTTTCAGTAATTAACTATTCTCTACAGCTAACAGGTACACTGTGCATTTATGGACAATTAGAATCACACCAGATCAAAAAAAGTAAAACAAAAAGTCTATTGTTATGTATACATAATGCATAACAGTACTACTGAATTGCCCTCAGTGACTAAAGAATAATCTTCTCACGTTATGCCCGATCTGAAGCTTCTGAGAGCAACAGTACAAATTGATAAACTCATATCATTTCTTTCCTCGCATACTACAAATTTCCACCAACACTGATACATGTGAACAAGTCTACAGATTTCCAACAAGTATTTCTCTCGGCGCCTACGGTAATTGGTGTTTGACTTCGGCATACTCTTTTCCACCCCCGCATCCCATGAGGAAGGGCACAGTTTTCAACACACCCTCCCACTATTCTGTGAACATGGCCATCCAGTATTTCTCTGGGAAAAAAAAGTAATAATGGGCCATTATTTCTATGTGTACAGACTGCAGCACGGGCTGCTAAGGCTAAAGAGCAGAGGTGCAAATAATGATGGGAGGATAGGTATTACCACCCTATTACAGTTGAGCCACAGTTAAACGCAGATATTTCTTAGTGAAGCTAAGCCTGACAAACCATTTATTAATAGCCCACGTTCAGTCTGTCTTTCTTTCCAATGGCCAGCTGTAAGGTCTTTTTAATAAATTAGGTATAACACAAAAAAATGAACAGCATCTGGTCCAATTAGATGTTTAGTACGAGCATTAGTTACGCAAAAGAGCCTTCAGATTAATAATGGGGTGAACAACCTGGCAGTCATGGGAAAGTCAGAGCAAACTTAAAATGGGAACGATTGTATGTCAGAGGAGAGTTGGGATGTTGAGTAAAGGGAGACAGAACTGAGAAAGGACAGTCACCAGCTGACTCAAAAGTGAGCTTTTATCTTATATTCATTTGAAATGCAAAAGCAGGGAGGCAGATACTGAATGTACGCAGCTAAGCCCTCCTTTCTTTTTCCTCTCTCATTTGCATTGAAAGGGACTGCAGGGCTTGTGTGAAGCCTGACGCTCATGAGCTTCATGTCAATGTGTGGGCCCCCCTTGAGCCAGCTGATACTCCCACATGTTGGAGAACATGTAAGAGCTCTGAGCACTGGCTTGGAAAGTAGCTCTCACTCTTCACAGACACTTTTTGGGTGTGGGTGTGGGTGGGGGGGGCTATGCATAATGCAAACACTTGGGTAAATACACAAGTACCAAATATGTTAATGCGCTATGGGGTCTGGTGGTATTTCACTTGGCTGGTTGGTGCTGAATATTTTTTGCAGGAAATAATTTTGAGGTTACGGCAGTTTTACTATGTCAGACTCAAATAGAACGTTAAACAGTTGTTTGCTTAGGAAACTGATCTTACACTTACTTTGGGGGTGTTTTCTTTTAATTTATAAGCACAAAAAGAGAATACAGCTACAGTTTAATTTGTTCTGCTCTATGTATTCAGTGTTGCCCTGGCCATTGCTGAAGTGCAGTCTGGTTGTATATGTGGAACTAATTGATGCTGACAGACCATTTTCAACCATCCCACCTGTATAGCACTGGGTGAGATGAAGTGGTTATTACTAGGTTATGGTAATGAGTCATATTATGTGTGTATTTATAGGGCAAAACATTGATATGCATATGTTGGTCCTGATGTTTATGTGCTGGCATGCGAGCGCCGCAGCGGGAGAAGTTTTTGGCATTTTCCACAAAAATCTGTGACAGGCTGGTTTAGGCAGTGATCAAACTGTGTGTCTGCTGCAGTTTTAAATGTGAAAAGAGAGATGAAGAATATTATTTCCCAAGGGAATTGTGTCTTTCATCACTATTAAAATAAAACGTTCATATGCAACAGTGTGACGGAGGTATTAGTCACTGCTAAGTATTCAGTCATTTTGACCCTTCTATTCTGTTATTTTGTAGATCTTTCCCCCTTATCTGCTACAGGGAATCTTGATGCATCTTCATTTTTTTCTCTCTATTTTGGCTCTAAAACAGAGAGGCTATAGAAGCATTTTGTGACATTCTTTTGGTAACATTTTATTTGAAGGGGGATGAATAAGACCGACATTACACTAAACAATAAATAAGCCTTCATGAATATTTATGACTGTTGTCATAAAGCATCATTTGGTAAGTTATGACACTTTTAATACAAAGTTGGCATTATTCAAAATGTCTGTTATGACAACTTGACATTAACCAAGAAATCATTACTGATATGAATTTGTTATAAAAGTGTTACTGATTGCACTTTAAAAATTAGGTAACTTTATGTTAGACACCTGATGAATTTCTTTGAGTGGCTTGTCTCTATTGAGACAGTGGCTGGAACAGGAATATATAGAAATCTGTCAAATATGATACTGAAAATGACAAAAAGTTGATTGGCAGCTCATGATTACTTGCCAAATCTGCATATTTATTTTATAGAATAAGCAGCTTGCTATTACTTATACAACTACCATTATATAAGTACACATTACTTATAAAAAGATTTTACATAAAAATTCAGTCCTACCTTGACTTTGAGCAGAAAATTATATCTGAAAGCTAAAATAATATTTTCATTAAGAAAAAAGCTACACAAGACAGAAATGAAAATACCATGGACTCTCATTCTTACATGCCTTTCATAAAAATCACATTCTCTGTATCTTTTTTCAGATGCCATCTTTCTGACTGAAAGTGATTACGTTAAAAGACAAGCTGTTACAAAAGTACCACAAAAGGATGAATTTAACATAACTGCAGCACTTTGCTGCGATCACCTGTACTAAGAGCTTCTGCCAGCCCTTTATTTTACTCCAGACACTGTTCTAACTACAGAGAACTTTATGTCACACACTCAAAAGTCTTTGTGTCTGTGTCTGTGCATGCATGTGCATGAGGCTTAGTACAGAAGGGAGGGGGAAACATGCTGACCATCACTTTCCCTTGCTGTCAAGACCAATCAGTGTCTGGCAAGTTAATGGAGAACACAAAACCTATTTAAAAGATACATTTACCACTTGGCTGATTCCATTACATTGTGTAATTTCCAGGTGTCACATTTCCCCTCCACACGTCTGTCTTAATGCTCTCCCAAGCACCCCCTGATTAGTCAGCCTCTGCTGGTTCCCCCAAATCCACTTTAGCAAAGCACCCCATCCTTTTACATCCTCCTTGAAGGAGAAAACTCCTTACTGCACATTTTCTTTGGGTGTTCAGCAAGTTATCAGATAAGACTGAACACTGTCCTAACAATATTTTTTTTAAGTGGAAGTTGCATTTCTGGAGGATCAATCTTTTTTTTATTACTATTATCATAAGCACAAAAACACAACAGTATTAAAATGGCCGCAGATTTGTAATGCGATTCCACATTTTCTTTAAAACCAGAATGTTGGAAATTAGGCTCTGACCGTCTGTTTCACCATGGATTCAGGAGGAACAGGGTAGCTCTTTTCCTGGATGTGTAATTGTGGGCCAGATTCTCGTCCCCGCCGAATTTCTGAGGAGTTCTTGGGCATTTGGTTATTTGGTCAATTTTTGAAACTGAGAACAGTTTTCAACCAGGTGCCTTAAAGTATTTTGTGTGCAGTGCTGCATGAGTATGAGGTACTTGGATTGCTTTTAGTTCTAGTCTTGTTCTTGCATACCTGAAGCAAGAGCAGCATTTGCTTTCCTAACACAAAGTTGAGCATTCACTGGACTGGACTCCATCACTGGGATGAGAGTCAGTTCCTTGAAGCTTGAGTTCATGGTTCTCCACTGGACAAAAGTAGATCGGGATAAATGACCACCCCTGACCTGGGAGGTCAACTACCTTTGTATCTTTCTCACAAATATTAAAATGAAGAGGAAAAATTGGGACCTTGTGTGCAGTAATCTAAGCATTGTTCTGGTATGTTGTGGTGAAGAAAAAGCTAGGCAAAATGTGCTAAGGGTTAAAAAGCAAAAGCACAGAAACCTGTTTTTTTTATTCATCCAAATATTTCAATGATTAAGTTGGACAACATGACTAGAGTTGAATGGAGGTCATTGTATACAAGTTATGGGGTCATATTTGCTAAGAAATTCTTTCATAATTTGCTATCAGATACACCTAAACAGATTGCATAATTTAGTTTATCCATGTACATCAATGGGAATGAGGAAAAATATATGACTACAGTAGAATCCAGTCCAGTTCTATTACAGTCACTGGGAAAACAAAACATTGTTGCTACTTCCAGGAAGTTCAAGAGAGAAAATCCTGATGCCAGGTGGTAGCCAGGTGATGCTTATTAAATGCAACTGATTATTTGGCAGTTTGCTGGTTTGGAGTATACAAATGGCAACAACGTCAAAAAAAACCTTAGAGTAGCAGTTGTTGCTACTAATTTCTCTGGAAGGGAAAGGACTATGAATATCATAATTTTAGTGCTTGGACTATTATTTACAAATGCAGATAATTTCAGAAAGATGCCAACGTTTTTACCATTCCACCAAATTTGAGAGCGTGGAAGAAAAAAAAAAAAGAAGAGGGAACTCAATAGCTAAATCTCAGACTCTACAACCCTCACTTTGCATGTGGATGTTAAAGTTTATGACATTGAAATTAGAGAAAAAATAGTGTCTTATAGGGTTGTGAGAACATATTCTCAGAAGAACACATAACTTATGTCTGTAAAGTTGCTTCTGAATTAACAATTTGACTTTTGGAGCAGTCTCATTAGGACATAAGAGACTAAATAAAATGTGTTTCCACAATAGATGGGACCGAATGAAGGCATAGGACTGAGGATTTGGAGGAAACTGGGCATCACGGAAACGCTCACTCACTTCACCATGAACTCTGTTTTATTTGGTGCCACTGACAAATGAGGCATGATCTAAAATCAAGTGATGATCCTTAACACAGAGACAAATCTATAACAAAATGACAAAGAACAGACCAAGGAAAAAATCATTGTGTTGCACTGGCATAGTCAAAGTTCAGACATACACCGGACCTAAACACTATAGTGGGACCTAATGAGAATGGTGTATAAATAATTCCCTTTAATCTTAAATCAGCTAACTCAATGTTACAAAAGACTGGGTCACTAATGCTTCATAAAAATGTTCGATAAAGCCATACATGGTGGTACAGCTAGATTTTTGATCACCATCTATTCATTCAGTTTTATCTTTTTTACATTGTAGACTTATATATACATTATATATACACAGTATATATATATATATATACAGTATATTTGCAGCTCATAGTTTATTGTTAG
>CAEGAF010140138.1:0-37096 GCA_903067075.1 Micropoecilia bifurca
TTTCATTAAATCATCTTTTTTCATCATACCTGGGTCTCTGCGTTTCCTCACCACCTCCAAACCCGCACCTCGTGACAAACATGACATAACTCCTATCATGAACATGAATAAGTCATTAATATTTATGACTGTTGTCATAAAGCGTCATTCAGTAAATTGACACTTTTAATACAAAGTTGACATTATTCAAAATGTCTTTTATGACAACTTGACATTAACCAAGAAATCATTACCGATATAAATTTGTTATAAAAGTATTACTGATTGCACTTTAAAAATTAAGTAACTTTATGTTATTAAAGGTAAAGTTTAAACAGTAATGATTTCTTGGTTAATGTCAGGTTGTCATAACAAAGACATCTTGAATAATGTCAACTTTGTATTAAAATGTCCTAATTTACCAAATGACACTTTATGACAACAGTCATAAATATTCATGAAGGCTTATTCATGTTCATGACAGATGTTATGTTTATGAAAGTGTCATGACAGTCTTATTCACCCCCCTCCAAATAAAGTGTTACCCAAATATATTTGCATTGAACCATAAATGTATTCTGATTACAAAGTTTGAGCCAGCTTCAGTAGTTAACATTCAAACTTTTACATCCAAATAAAACTATTTAACCACAGATAAAACAGAACGCTCCTATCCTCGGTTTTAATACACAAAGGATAATTTCCCCATTCATGCTGGAGTTTTTTCCCTACTTACATACACAACTGGTTTCCTATGCCGTCAGCTACACGTGTCAAGGATTGATTAATAGTCACCGCCGTGTCTGCGGTATTGTAACAGCAAAACAGAGCAAAAGCCACCTTTGCACTCTAACTGGAGTAGCAGTTTCACTGTTGCAACCCAATTATTTCACAGTGAGGGAGCCTCAAGTGGTCCTCTGAGACAGAGGTGTTCCAGTAATTCATAGTCTTATGATGACCCACGCTGTTGTGTTGCCAAAGCGTACCGTGTAAATTTCATGGCGCTTGTTATTCGCCGTGCCTTTTGCAGTGTTTTAGATCAGTGGAGATCAATGTGCTGTTTTTCCTCTTTGCTTCTGCTTGCTGCACTACAGCGTTGGCGAAAATAAGAAAAATACATTACAGCAGATCAGCTGACAGCTGCTGAGTTTTTCTTCTCTGCTCCAAGGAAGATGACTTACCCTACTTTACAAACAACGTGGCTTCATATATTACCGACAACAGTAGGACGTTTGTTATACAAAATGATCATGGATTTAAATTTAAACTTCTGAAAGTAAGACGTTCATGTTTACAATCTCCCAGTTTTATTCGAAGCTTGAATAAATAAAAGTTAAAGGTTATCAGCTGAGTTTCCATTACATTGTGCACAAAACATTTTTGATATTCTGTGAATGTAAACAAAAAAAAAATCCCACACAATTTCACAACTGCATAATAACTACACTTGTTTTATGCAGAAAGGCTTATTTTGTGTTTTTATTCACCTAATTCTTCCCAGTGATATATTGTAAATAAAAAAGAAACACATTTTTCTTGTATATTATTAACTTTACAATACCACTATGGATTATTTTATGGAAACTACATACTTATGGGATTTAGTTTGCAGACCAATGACAAATAATGGCTCATTAAAAAAAACACTTTTTTCTATTTGTGTGATGAACAATTTTCCCATCAATATTTTTTTTCCTTTCTGTCCATTTGGAAGTGTTTTTACATTACCAAAAGTTGATAGAAATGACAAAATTCAAAATAAGTCAGCTATTTCACAAAACGTTTTTACGCTTGCTTGAGATAAGCAGGCTGTTGAGAAAAAGAGTTAATGCACTAAAAGGAAGAAAAAAACACTTTTACTGAATAAGTTCCAATGTAACAAACGTATTTGTTATGTCGGAAAGAATAAGCATAACTTACACAGCAAAGCAGCAAAGAACAATTAGGAAAGCCAGTGTTTTGGTCCAGCAAAACTTTGCTCATCACTGGTAAGGCTTGAAACTTGGAAAAAAATTGCACATCTACATCTCCATCACGGAAGGCAGGATTTTTCTGAGATGTGTTGTGTGCTAGTTTGGGACAATCTACCCTTGTTTATTACAACTGTATGTAGCATCAACATCAACATGCGTAGCTTAAATGATTCGTTCCAAACCAACAGACGTATTTGCGCCTAATTTTCATTTTCACATGACAATTGGATGAAACACAGCTACTTATTTATGGTGTCACCATACAGCTACCTGCTGAATTAAATTATACAGTGCATAGGATAGGAAGTTTATTTTGCGTTAGTCAAGCTGAGGTCATTAAAATAGTTATTCACTACTTTTAAAACACAACTTGTAACCAATCCACAAAACCTTCCTTTAACCCTTGTATGTCGAAATGGGGTCCAACCGACACCACACACGTAAAACCTGTATCATTTTCCATAGACCTCTACATTTGCCTCAGTCCTCGCACGCACAAAGGTTAAAAAAAAGAAATCCAGTCATTCTCACACCTGACATATTATCCTAAAGTTTCCTCCAGATGTGTTTATTTAGTTGGTAAACTGTATTATCAGCCGATTAAGAGAATGTAAGTGGCTACGTTGACATTATCTGAATCCCACAAAATGTGTGCTTTAATCCAAATTGGAGACTTCGTGTTGCATTTTCGGGGAAGCAAATAATATCCTTGGTGTCGTATGTGTTTGCCAGTTGTCAAATGAATCAAATGAATCGACAGCAAAGGAAATTGCACCGCCCCGATTTCAGAGATACAGAGTCTAATCTGCTTCAAAGTTAAATTGCTGCTACTACAGAGAAAAGAGCAGAGCCATCTGCGCATTCCTAATTATGAAAAGCCCTTATATAGTGTGTTGGAGTACTGCATTCTGGCTTAATAAATTTAGTTACACTATGGATTGAAGTATGGAAAGAAAAAAAGAAAAGTCTTCATAAAAACAGTAGAATCAGCGAAGCGTGAAATAACTCCCTCTTTCTTTCCCTCCCACAGGGGTAAAATGTTCTTCACTGCCCCTGATAACAAATAAAAAAGAAGGATTAGGAAAGCCAGTGTTTTGGTCCTATTTCAAATCAGCTCAGATTAGCTTGTCTTTCCCCCTGATGATCCATAGAAATTTCAGGGACACTGCTGAGATGGATGTAGCTGTAGGGGACGCGGCGGGCACACAAACCGGACCGTAGGAGGAATATTGTCTCTGGCTTTTATTTGGAGCCTGTAGCGCCGTGGCGATTACAACAATAGCGACACAACACCTACCATATAAACTTCCAGGGATGGAAAGCTGAATGGGTGTTTAAAACAAAGAACGGTGCAGGAAAGAAGTAGCTCTATGCGGCACCAGAAGAAATGTACGACGTGAATGAAAACACGGTTCATGTTTAAGGAAACATTCACACCAGCCCTGTTTGGTCTGCTTTAATAGAACTCTGGTTCGTTTGTGCGGCCGGTCCGTTTTGTTTGGAGAGGTGTGAATGTAACCAAACTCTGATGCAGATCAAATAAACAGATTCTTGTCTGTCTAAAAACCAAGGTTTCCATTTGGCTGAAGTGAACCCTGGTGCAGTTCAAATGCATACGTGAACTCCAAGTGGATCAAAGACCGCTCCAAAAGCAGGAAGTAGACCAGCTTGATAAAAACCAGAACCTTGTTTCATATTTCCTTTCGCACAGAGAGTCTAGACCCTTAGCTATTCAGAAACGTTTGCTCGCTGGAGGCGTGGAATTCATTGAAGTTAAAAATTTTACCCAATTACCCAATTGCTAACGTTGAATGAAATCCAGCAGTTTGATCCTATGAAACTAACTCCACCACAGCCAACAGAGAAGTGAGGAACAAAACAACGTTTAATTTCAAATTCGCAGCTGGAATTGTGACCAACATGGATGTAACAGCTTTGTTCTCTTCCTCTGCTTCCACTTCCAAACTACAAGCAGACTACATTTCTAAACTGGTGCAGAAATTGACATCATTGTACACAACTGCTCCGTCTATTCACTGATTGGTCCAGTCAAAATTTAATTCAATGGGAGAAAGCTCAGGCTGTGCTATTTAGCAAGATTTGAATCGAGCGAAATAGCCTAAGAAGGCAACGGTCAGGCTTCAAGGGAATTCTGCAGGGAATTCTGGGTAAACACATCTAAAACAAATGTGTTAGCAGGACACAGGTCTTGTGGTCTTTTACCAATGATGAAAGACAAATCCTACAACCGTTAAATCTAATGTCACACCTTTTCTGTTTATATTTCATATAGAAGGAAGTTGTGCTCAGCATCTTCTTCAGAGGTTCTCATGTCGTTTCCCTCAGTAGATCTTGGTGTAGCTCCACCACAGGCAAAGAGGGGAATTGATTTTCAAAGGGTTTGGTAAGACACAGTGCAGTGTGAAAGGAAACCACACAAACTGAAAATGTAACAAAAGTTGCAACTTTGGTTCCCCATCAAACTGAGTCTAGTGGATTATCAGGTGGGAAAACAACCTGAAATTATGAGTGGGATTATGCAGCACTTACAGATTTATTCTTTATTTCCTTTTACAATTACATAATCACGCTAATTTTATTGTTAACTAAATATTACATGAGTCAATACAAACATTCTTTCTCAAATTATTATTTAACTCATTAAGAGAAATAAAGCTTATCCAAACCAACCAGGCCCTCTGGGAAAGAGTATCTCTGGGCTTTGATAAATTATGAATTAACTGTGGTTAATCTACATTTTTTGAGCTCAGTTTCACAGGCTAAACCCAGAAATGGTTATTTTCTGGCCTGCTGATGGAATAGATACTTTAAACAGAATCTCTCTGATAGGTAAAACATAAAAAAACCAACAGACTATTTAAAACATTACAAAAGTGTAAGAAAAAGAAAGTCAATAACGTCTATCAGTCTGAAAGCAGCACAAAGACATTTTTAAGCCTTTTGGGATGTCTAAGACAAAGTGGTGATCCTATACAGGAGACCAAAAGGAGTCCAACTTCATATTAAATATTCAACTAAGAGGACACGGAACAACCCAGACCAACATCCAGAGCTCTACAGGCCTCACTTGAATAGGCTAAGGTCAAAGTTCATGATTTAACAATAAAGAGACTGGGAGAGAATTGCCCAAAGAAATCTCAATGATCCCCAAGACTTTTGATGGAATATTCTGTGAAGTGATGAGAGGAACCTTCTGGAAACATTTGAGTAAGGTTAACGTTTTGAACAGACCATGATAGTGTCACTCAAACCACATAGCGGAAGTGTGACAATCCAAAACACAAAAACTACCACGTATTTTGTAGAGTTTCTACTGCAAATGTCTTAGCTCACTTGAAAAAGGACAAAACTAACTTACAAGTAACTTTTCAGCTGGACATAGGAACTTGCTTTAAGTTGATAATTTCTTAATATTGATTTTAAAGAAGTTGTAGTTCCACTGGGAGATTATTTAACTTATAACATGGAAAAATATCTTGCTACAAATGAAATCATTTTCCAGTAGAACTAGTATTTTAATTAATTAATTAATTTTTTTAATTAATATTAAGGAATTACCTGATAAGCAGCTGCTGTATCTTGCTAAAGTTACTTCTAAATTAATTTTGTCTTATTTCAAGTGTGTGAAGACATTTGCACTAGAAAATAGACAAAAATAATAGATTTTGTGTTTTTGAAGTGTACAAAATGATCCAATCAGAACTAAGGTAACTGAGCCCCTCCACCATTAGCAACCCAATGTTAGAGCTCCATTTGATATCATTATTTAGAGAACACTAATATTTATTTTGATAATGTCAGTAGTTTAATTCATGTACAGCTGAACCTTGAATCCTTTTTCTTCCATTTCTAAAGTCTTTGCTGCTTTTGTATTGGTCTAAAACGTAAAATCCCAATAAAAACATCGATGTACTTTTGGTTCTGACGTGAACAAATGTGGGTAAAAGTTCAAGTGGCGTGAATAATTTGGACTCCAAGATCTCTTAGAACAAGTCTCTCTCTGTAGGATTTGGACCACGCCGCCCTCGTTGCCCCCCCAGACCCCCTCACCCCACCGGGAGACACACGTTGGGCGTTTGTAGAAATTACAGCCTGCCGTTATGGTTGTTTACCCGCGCTAAGTGTAACGGCATTAATCATGTGCTGAAGTTCCCAGGATTTAACGCCACGGCAATAATTTAAACACACATCATTTTCAAAGGACGCCATTACTGTATATAAACCATTTACATCAAATTTACAGCTGCTGTTCCACTCCTTCAAGGGCATTTGGTGGCTAAAGGGCCTTCATAATAAAGACATGGAGGGCCGGGGAGCGGGTTCTAGACTTATGTTTTATCAACCGGCAGAAATAATAGCGCCAACGCTTCCCATTTACTCTGTACACTGGCTCGGTGATAGAAAATCAATAGGTATCTTTCCTGAACTGGAGAGGGTGTAAATTGGGAGAGTAGGCAGCTCCATGTGACACACAACGGCCGAGGAAGGACGCTGCAGCTCGTTTCTGGAGCCCCGGTTTCATCCGCTCACTGCCTGCGGTGGTATAGCAAGGATAATCAAACAGGAAGTCATAAACACTTGGCTTTGAGCCATCAGGATGCTCGTTTGCAAACACTTACTTTACACTGCGGGGCGGCACTAAGGGGAAATGAACTCGCTAATTAGGCAGAGTAGTTGTCGGCATCTTCATAGCCAAATTCAGATTTTCATTATGTTTCCACAACATTTTTTTTTATTTTATTTTTAACTAAGTTAATATGAATGACAGGCTATCTGGGCCAGATTTAGAGATTATTTTTATTTTTGAAATTGCGGGATTAAAAACATAATGTTATCAACATAAAATCACGTGTCATCAGGAGAAAGTCGTAAAATTACTAGGAAAAAAATGTCATTTTGATGAGCATGGTGTAGTCATCAACTGGTCCAGTCTGTGATTGGTTCTGAGAACACACTCATCTGCTCATCCCAACTGATAATTTGATGCTGATATGTTAAAAGATTAAATACGTCCTACTTGTAAAACCAATACCAGAGTAAACTTCACAAGATGTTTAACATTCCTCATTTATTTTATTTTATTTTTTGCTGAGGATCATATAATTACTACTTTATTCTATTAATATCATGACTTTTTTCAGGTAATATTATGAGTTCATTCTCATATAATTTCAACTTTATTGTCAAATGACTTTTTTCTCTTGATAAAAAACAACTTTATTATGGTAAGATGATAATATATTTTTTCTCATCTTATTCTTATCATAAAAATTTTGTCTTGTGACCACTTCTGTAACATTACAACTTTTTTCTTATATTATTACAACTTTATTCTTATGTTATTATAATGACATTGTACTTATAAAGTACTTTTTTCTTAGTCTGGTACTAAGACTCCGTCGTGCATATGACTTTATACTTGTAACATTAAGAGTCAATTCTCATGAAACGTTGTGTTTTTCACAATATTATGACTATATTTTGTATTTAGTTTATTATCTTAGCCTTACCCTCGTTAAGTCATACAATACAGACAGCACAGGGGAAAAAAAATTTGAATCTCTGTTTAGATAAAATCATGTTCTAAGAATTTCTTTACGTGATTTAAAATCTTTGCATTTCGTTATGATTCCACTTCAGTGTCGACAGAGCAAAAGGTGATGCTTTTTAAAGGTTTTACAAGCGTGTCAGCTCTCTTCTCTTTTGACTAGAGAACATAAGATGCACTCTTTCCATCCAATCTGCTCAGAATTTACTTAAGCAAAGTGAACCACAGTGAAGACCTCCCAGCTCAAGCACCGGCCTACTCAAATCACTCCAAACAAAGTGTCATTGCAGTTCATTTGCTAGTGCCGGGATGCAGCGTCTGTCCTTCAGAGCCTTCTGTGTAGCTAGCTAGTGCGGTTCCAGTTAGCACCGCTCCCCTCGGTCCCGGACCCGGCTCCGAGGCGTGAAGGGCGGCAGGCAGGAGGGGGGATTCATATGTATGCAGCCACTGAGCCATAGAGGAAGGGTATCACTGAGGCATGAGTGGGGCTGTGGGCTGCCTGAGACGTAGGGCTAACGGTTCCCCACTGCGAGTCCTACCTGGATAAAACAATACTGTTCATGTCTGACTGGCTTTACGCTGCAGGGGTCGCAGGAGAGAGGGAGAAACACAGGATAAATAAGCACAGAGGGCAAAAAAAGTTGTTTCTTACATGCTATGCAAAAGGACAATATTTAAATCAAAATATATTATTTTTAATGAAAAATGACATTTTTCAGATGCTGAAAGTGGTTTCTGCCATTTATGTTTCTATTCTCTTACTATTCTAACTAATCACAGAAGCTTGGACTAAACAAAATAATTTTTTGTAGTTTCCATAAGCTTCCTCATTATTACTCGAATGTTAAACACAAGTCAGTTACTGTTGAAAGGGTTCTGGACCTTCCTCGTGAGCGACAAAGAGTTTGACGATTAACTTGACTTTATTTTTACATAACAACCAGAAATCACACAGTTGTAGCAGATTTGTTGGTTTCCTGTTTGTTCTGTCGACATTTAATGTTGGTTGTTGTTCTTAAACAGAAACAGGAACTTGACTTGTTCAATAAACCAGTTTGAAATCTGAATTCTTTTTTTTTTAAATAGACCCCAATATGACCAAATACATTTTCAAAAGGTAGAAACTATATTTTTTTTATTTTGCAATCACTTTGAATATTTTCCAGATTTGTATTTAATGCACATACAACTTATTGTTTCTCATTTAGACTCACTAACATAATTTATATTAAAAGAATGAACACTTTAAAATTGTAAAACAATTTTTTTATTTAACTTAGAAATGATTTAAAAAGTTGTCAAAAATGTAAAGTTTTATGTTAAGTCACCTTGGTGTAAAAATGTTAAAAAAAAACAACAAATCATATGAATTGGAGCAACTTTTTAAAAATTGTATCTGAACAAATAATTTTCAAATTAATCTAATTGCTAGTTGACAGTTGGACCGACTTAATTAAAATTGTATCAATAGTTTTCTTAAGTGTTCTGGACTTAACAGTTGAAGCAACAAGGAAACTAGGCAGTGAAGTTGAGTCAGCATTGTTTTTTTACAGTGTAGGCATCTGAAGTCATGGTCACAGAGGACAATAAGATCAGCAGCAATACTCAGATATGCTGTGGCATTTAAATGGTGCTCAGTTAGTAACATGGAGCCAAAAAAGTGTCAAGATAGACCCGACAACTCTTCACCACTTCTACCAACCAGAACCTCCGGTAGAAGACAGGATAGATTCTTGCTGTGTTGTTGTTTACTGATTCTCACCCGACCATCTGGCATCTCAAACTTCCTCTGGCTGACAGTGCGATCGTGTGTTTTCCTTCCGGCTACGGCTGGAACCGTGTAACGTGGGTTCTCATAGTTCAAAAAGTTTCAGCTTGCATCTGGTACAGCTCTTCTCTAAATCTTTTTTTTTTTTTTTTTTTTTCATTTCAGGGGGCGTTGGATGTCCTTCCTGCTTAGGTTTGCACATGTTGATGGAACACTTTTAACTCTTTAAGATGAGGTCAGATCATGCTATTTTTCTCATTGGTGAATTAGTAGTGAATTCTCCATTGCGATGCTTCTGAAAATTTACTTTTTGCCCTGATCCTGTTTGCTCATTACCTGGAGCTAATGACTCAATGCACACTGTCGCAGTGAGCTTGGTCAGAAGGAGGACTATAAGCAAAGTCAACCATGCAGCTGTCAGTCAGTAGACTTTAGAAAAATTCTGTAGAAATTGCCAAAATGTAAAGTCAAACATGTTGAGCAAGTTCTTTTGTGCTCAGAGTTTTTTTTATCAATGTTACAGAGAATGGCAGAACACATGGACCCTCCTCCAGGATGCCACTGGAAGCCTAACTGGACAGCACTGCTTGGCTTCCCTTCAATGAGTTTGCAACATTTCTTTTTCCAACAACAAAGAAAAAACGGAAACCAAACATTTAAGCTAGGAAATTATTTCCTGCTTCTTTCTTCTTGGTGCGGGAACTTTATCTAATGAATCCAAGTGTAATAAAAAAGAGATAAGCATGACAGTAACTGCTTAGACACGTCCAACCCTCACCTAGCCAACACTTGCCTCTGTTTCTGCCTTTCTAGGTCAGAAAGATGGCATGCCAAACTCCAAACTCTTTTTTTCTCTTCCCCCTAACATGGCTGGTCTGTGGCGCTGGACTGTCCCCAGACAGCGCCACTGCGGTGACAGGAAAGTGATTATGTATTGATCATGATCACATAGACATTGGTGTGGCTCCCTCTCTGGCTGCGGGGCTGAGAGGATAATAGCTCAGACGTGAAGACTGACAGCCAATCTCTCCAGGCTGAGCCGCCAGCTCTATTTTTGGACGGTCCCACCTATGTGATTGAAATGCGTGCGCACAGATCGGAGGGTTGGGAATGTGGTGGGAGGGGAAAAGGGGGGCGTTTGAATTAAGAGACGATTAGCTGAGGAGAGAAAGAGACAATCGTCGGACATAAACTGTAGCGCAGTGCTGGAGAAGAAAACTCTCAACGACAAAGAAAACAGTTGTAGCAAGGTGGAGAAAACAAGCGCATCCATCTGTGCGTCTGTCCATCCATCCCTTTCAGTTCTCACACAGCAGAACATGACACACTTGGAGCGCCGCCGGCTGATTCCCTCACCAAGCTCCACGCCAGTTTTAGATTCCTTGGCTTGCAGATGGGCATTAATAGCAACAATGCAGTTGGGCATTAAGGAAAACCCTCGAACAAACGAGTACGCTCATAAACTACTGGCAAACTTTCATTGTTCATCCCAGCCCAGCCTGAAGCCTCCCTCCCCTCTTTATGTGGAACCGTTTCCTCCCAATGTTTCTATAGAGCTCAGCCAGTGAATGTAACTGTACACGGTTTTGATAAGATACTCATACCAGACTTTTTTTTTTTTTATTTTAGATCATTTTGTCATGTTTCAGTCACAAACTTCCATGTGTTTTAGCTGGATTTAATGCTAGTAGAGGTGGGGTTAAAGTGTTATCACCGTATTTTGTGGTGCTATTGTGATAACAATAAAAGTGTCGATAAGAACTGATTATTACTTATTTTTTAGGTAACTTTGACTCTAATTCAATCGTTGTCCCATAAACCCAAACACTGCTGTTGGCAAAACCATGGTTGGTAAAACCATGTGTGATACGCTTCTTTAGGACAGCAGTCACACAAAGTAGTGTGATCACTAAGCGGCAATAATAAATCTAAATCCTTATCATGACAGGAAATACATGATAAACTAAACAATAATTGATCAACCCAAAGTGGAGCATAATTGGGACATAAGAAGGAAATTATATATTTTGTAATTTTTTGTCAAATACAAGCCTGAGAAGTATGATGTGCCTTTGTATTCACCTGCCATTTTCAAACCATCAAATAAAATAGTTAATTACTACCTCCTGCCTCGCTCCCATACAAGTTATAAAAAAATAACTTGAGTCATATATCATCTTTCAGAAACAGTGCTTCAAAAATGCCAACAATTCATAAAGCAGAAGACAAAGCTCTTTTTTCAAATGGCTTTTATAGGAAACCAAAGACCAGCGATCTCAGGTCCAAAGGAAGAGTTCCAGAGTCGGGGTCACTGAACAGAACGTTCTGTCTCCTTTTGTCTTCATCTTAAGATGAGGAACCATCAGCAGACCACGATCACAGGACATGGAGGACCTGCCAGGGATAAATGGCTGCAGAAGCTCTCTGATATTAAGTCAATAAAAGAATCTTAAATTGCAATAAAACAACCCGGAAGCCAAGATAGCAACAAGATTGGAGTCATGTGAAAATTTAGCTTAGAGGCCTGGCAGCTGCATTTTAAACCATTTGCAGCCGTTCTAGGGAGGTATTGCTAAGCCGTGTGTACAGTGCATCGCAATAATCCCATAGTAATAAAACAAAATCATGTATATTTAATTCCAGTTCATTATGTGAGACAATGAAACTTAGTTTGGCAATATTCTTCAGATGTTAAAAACAGGAATGCGCCAAAGACATTTACATCTAAAGTAAGGGGGGGAGTTTCCAAAGGCATTCTTAGTAGCCGCTCTGATCTAAATCAGGGGTTTTCCCAGACTGGGAGCTTAACGCTGAATGTGACAGGCAGCCAATCAGAAAGCACGGATTCTCCTCCTGCTGATGGGAAATTACCTAGGGGAATCCCAAACAGCTGAAACAGCATTTCCAAACAGCTGAAACTTATCGCGATAATTAAAATTATAGTGATAAGTTTTTTATCGCACGATTAATCGATTTATCGTTTATCACGACAGGCTTAAGTATTACTATGTTAGTATAGTGTTTTAGCATTAGCAGCACTAATGTTTATGATTAGTGCTTCAGGATTCGTGCAGCTAACTTTTTAGCTAGTGGTGCTCACTACTGCCAATGAAATAGATTAGGGTGTTAGGTTGGAATATGTGCGCATACTTCAGCAAAGTCCTCTATCTATAACTCACATGGTGACAAACTGGATCTCCACACTACATCAGCATGTGTTGCAGAAAACAGGAAGTCAGGGTAACTAATTCCAAGGTAGACGAGACAAGGGAGAAAAAAACCCCATCATGCTCCTCCTAAGACCATCAGTTTTCATAACTGGACTAATACGTACTCATGCTAAAATGCATGTTTCAGCAGGCCTGCAGAATGCAGCTGAGGAATGGGGTGAGGGGAGAAATGAATGAATAAGTAACACCCTGCAGAGGCTGAGAAGATAAGGAAATATATGTTTATATCAGCCGCTAACACACTTTTAAAAATTAGACTTGGGCAAATCCAGCATGCGGCCAGCGTGGAGGGCTTTCAACAACAATAATAATAATAACAATAAAAACATATACTACATCTTTAAGATAAGATATGGTTGTCAGCATCCAAGAAATAATTCCCCAGAGGCAACGATGGATAAGGGACAGCGCACTTCTGATAAGTAAGAGGATCGTCACACTTAAGCTCTTACATTGCCATTGTTGTAGTACAATTACTAGTCTTTTATAAGACAGAGAGGGAGCCGTCACAGAGAAACCAGGAATGGTGTTTGTGTGCATGTGTTTGTATGTGTGTGTGTGTGTGTGTGTGTGTGTGTGTGTGTGTGTGTGTGTGTGTGTGTGTGTGTGTGTGTGTGTGTGTGTGNGTGTTTGTGTGCTTGTGTTTGTCTGTGTGTGTGTGTGTGTGTGTGTGTGTGTGTGTGTGTGTGTGTGTGTGTGTGTGTGCGAGTTTTGAGCACTCCATGTGTCTGCTCTGTGCATGACATCCTCCTTTCAAACCGTCAGCTACTGAGTCCGCCGCCTTGACAAGCCATTTGCAGGAACGGCAGGAACAAAATAATTAAGAGGGTCTTTTGTTCCCCGCTGATGGCCGTGACATGCGCCGCCATTTTTAAAGGGTTGTGTCATTGATTTGCTTTAATTAGTTCATAGGCAATGTGTGCAACATGCAGATAGGGTTCAGGACTGGAAGTCGAGAACGGAAAATTGGGCCCTTCACATGTTTAATTGCTCCCAAGGCGTTCGCAATGGCAAGGTAATAACAAAGAGTAAGGCAAAGTATATTGTCTAATGAACAACTTTATCATGGGTAAATGAACAAAATGTTGCTTAATTTGAGAACTTTGCCACAGGGGCAAGGGTGTTTAATGTGAATTATGCTTTAAAAAAAAGAGAGGAAACCATTTCAGCACAATTCAATACAGAGAGGGAAACTGGGTGTGTGGTTAAAACTGGTACGGCACAGGATCAGTCACAATCTTTAACAGCCTTAAAAATATAATGTTTTTATATTATAACCAGAAACTATAATGTATTTTATCAGGAAAAGTTTCAAGTTTCAACACAAAATAGAACATTCAATAGGCAGACATGGTAACCCTAGAATATGCACTTCATGGTTAAAAAAGGAGGAACTATGCTAGCACAGAGTTTTGAAAGCGTTGGGTGTTCCTCCCATAGGGGTGCCAGAGTTTTTCAGGATAAACAACAAGTGTCTGCGAACATTTAAACAATTTCACCTAGCCTATGCCAGAGACAAGTAAAGTTAAATTTACAGTTCACGAATTAAACCGCACCTCTGTGTGTTTACCCAATTGCGCTGAAAACAGTCATGATTTTAGCAAGTTATAGCATGTTTTCTAGTACAGTAATTAACGATTTAGCATCACAAATAGTTTGGAATAATAAAAAAATGGTGATGAAACACAATAAATGTGCAGTTTTACTTTTAATCAAAACTTAATGCTGAAAGTTCTGACAACTTTAGGATGGGTCAAGTCAAAGGCCGCCGAGAAGTTCAGTGTGACTAGATGTGGGCGGGTAACACAAGTCTAACAGCATAACATCAAATGGGGAGATTCTTTATATTTATTACATTTAAAGAAATAACTGGGCTGCTCTTGTTGTGCAGCACCAGGCATTTTTCACACAGACATATTATTCCTCTACTGTGGTGTAAATAGATTCATTGATTCATTCAACCACTGCGGATCAGTCTGGCCTGCTGTTGCATATGGTGTGCACATATTTCACTACAACAGCCATGCTAAGAACAGGAGGAGTTCTAGCCAATTAAGTTAAGAGAGGTTTCTATTTTTACACCATGTAGGGAGTCTTAATACTGTAGTACCAGATTACTGCTGTGATACGAAGATGATCACCATGAGAAAATAATTTGTTTCTCTAAGACAATGAACCATATAGTAAAGGGGGGGAAAAAATATTTTTTTTTAAAGTTGGTTGAACAAGTTCAGTAAAATTAGCAAACGATTTAGTTTGCAGAGAGATTGTAAGGGTTAAAAGGATCTCGGTGTACAAAGATATCAGTCAAGAAGAGGCTGCAAAAAGGACATATCAACAAAATCACTAGTTTTGGAATGAGTGAAGCATTTTGAACACCTGGTATTCTGATAATGGCTGCAGGTGTCCTCACAGTCTGGCAGGTTTGGTTGATTTTTTTCTGAACAGAGGGGTGAAACACAAACAAGTCAAGATGACCCTTCCAAAGAACACTGCATTTACAGTAAAAAAGAAGAAAACTCTTAGCTTCAGGGCGTCCACACAGCTAGTTCAGTTTTACCAGATAATGTCAACAGGTGTGTGAACGTCACTGAGGGACAAAGTGACTTCAGAAACATGTTTGTTTAGGCAAATGAGGTAACATTCAAGATGTTTTGAGATCAAGATGTTTTGAGATTATTCTCATAAAAGCTGCAAAGCATAGAGGGAATTTGCACCTAAAATTACCATGAAATCCTCTGAATTTACCATCAAACACAAACTTGAACTCCTGAGTGGGTCCAAACTGATTCCTAGAGAAAACCGACACCAACAGAACGACTGGAAGGGAAAAGAATCAAATCCAGCTCTCAGGCTGTAGGAGGATATTATTACTAAAGCAAACCTCTGATCAACTTAATTATGTGAAGAAATACTGTAAAGTTGTCTCAGATTCCAACTCACTGATGTATGAGGCAAATAAGATCAGATAAAAGGCGATTACTTCAAGTTATTGCTGCTAAAAGTGGTCAAACAAGACTTTTTTTTCATTATCTACATAGGATAGATCAGTTCTTTATTCGCTTATTACTGCAGCACCGTAAGAAAATATACCCAACTTAATATAATACAACTGAATATTGACAAATCTACAGACAAAAACAAAAGGAAATAAAAATCTCAACATTTTTGACAGCATTTATATTTCCTTTGAGATAAATCAAGTATTTCTGAACTGAGATGACAGAGCAGAATATATACACACACACACACACACACACACACACACACACACACACACACACACACACACACACACACACACACACACACATCGGGTTCTGCCCACCTAAACATTCTGCTTGAGAATGGTCTAAGCACACACTGTGCAGTTTCCCTATTGATCTATCAAGTTGGAGCAACGCGCAGTGCGATAGGATCAAATCTTCCTGCCAACCATCAGGCCACATCAGTAGGGAGAAAAAGAACAGAAGATAACTCAGTGATGTACCTGTGAAACTCAGACAAAAAGAGAAAGGAAAAGCGAGCCGGCACCAAGCAGACTGGCAGAAAGCTTGCTGATTCAACACGGGGGAAGAACACTACCAGTGCCGGTCCAATCCACAAAGAGCCGAGGCTTTCGCGACACTGCGGTCAGATTAGACTCAGTTGCGGCGCCGCGACTTTAAAGGTCCTGGAAGCGCATTTTAAATCAACTTCCTGCTGCTAGTTTGAAGACAAGAATAAAAGCTACATTTTATTCTATTCACTTTTTTTTTCGGTTTGATATACTTTCACTTTTTTCAATCAGTGTTTCAAGCTAGTGAGCAGAGTCTGTTAGCATGCTGCTTCATACCGTTTATTGTTCGCTCATGTTCAGTGGAGAAGGAGTACTGTCGCGGTAGGAACAATTTTCTGGATCTTTACCCTATATTTCTGAGGTCAGACACTGATGTTGGATAAGAAACTCTTCTTTTAAATTCAACCCAAACATGCTCTATGAGGTTACGGTCACATTTATTCAAACCAAACTCACTCATTCATGTCTTTAAAGTCATTGCTTTTTGCACCAGAGCTCAAGTAACTTGCAACAAGAATATACCATCACTAAACTGTTCCCAAAAAGTTGGTGGAAGGAAATAGTGCAAAACATGTTCATGGTGTCACAATTCATCACTCCACATAGCATCCAATGTTTTGAAATTTTCTTGGTTTGGATGCTAGTCAGACATTGAGAGTCATTCCATGAGCTCTTCCTACACTATCCTAGAGCTAATCTAAAGGTAAGTTATTTAGCCGCTACTTCCAGTAGATTCTTATATTACCACTAACTGTTATATTACATTACTAACTGTTCACTGTAGAAGATTAAGTGGATGATTACTGAGGAAATGCAATCACTAGACCTACTGTAGCTGTAGAGGCAGCTACAAAGAAGGTTTGTAGCTGCCTCTACAAACCTTCTTTCACAAAGGTTTGTAGAAGCAGCTTACATACCTAAGTGTTGGACATTGCACACCAGTTGCCATAGAAATGATTGGATCACCTAAATCTAATGACTAGGGTGGATGAGCAAACACATTTGGTAACAAAGTGCATTTCCAGTTTTCATGTCCAGGCATAACATGGTAATTCAGGGACACTCAGTTTAATGGGTAACTTTAAGTGGTCAGTGCTCATCTTTGGACTGCGAGAGGAAGTCAGAGTATCTGGAAACAACCCCAGCATGTACAGAGGGGAAATATAAGCTTCATACAGAAAGGATTGCAGGGAAACAGCAAATGAAACATGTACCAAACATGATGGAGCCCAAGTTAAAGTCATATATGATATGATAGTCCTTCCACTTCAGACTTTGTTGTGTTAGCCTGGTCATTGGTTTCCTATGCGATTCTGCTTGATTCTCATCTCTCTTCAGTGCTCCATCTGGTATTTCTCCCATATGAGACTTTAATGCAAAAGATCTTCCAAAAATTCAAAGGACACTGCAATCTTTCACAAGCTCCAACATCACTATATTGTTTCCTTAGTTACATTTTATCCAGTTCTTGCAGGCTGAAGTTGTAAAACAGCTAAAACCAACTCTTCACGTCTGAGTGACAGCAACAAAATGAAATGTCTCGCCTGTAGCCTCAACAATTGTCCCATCTGAAAGTAATGGGCAACAAAAGTCTTCCACGTCCTCAAGTTTCTTAGTTTTTCCTCCTTTTTTTTTCACCAAGCACTTTCTAAGCAACTCACTCTGTCATCTGACAGCCGTCCCGGAGCGCAGAGGGTTAAAGAGTTTTCCCAGAGGAATGCTGAAGCCTACTTTGTGACTGGTGGCTTAATGTCTCCGTCAGCCGGTGAGAGCGGCACTCCGCTGCCGCCTGACAAGCAATCCATCACAGAGAACACACAGACAGAGAGCTGCATGCAGCCGCTACAGTGTGTCTGCACGACAGACGCGCTAAAGAACACGGCGGCGGCGCAGGGCCGACGACTCGCGTCAGCGCCCGTATCCATCCATGATGCCGATAGACGTACATTAATGCAGTAGTTAGGGTAGTGACAGTCACGAATCTCAGGGAAACTGACATGAGCACAAACTCCAAATCCTCCTGGGTTCCTTCTTTTCCCCCTGTGCGTTTTATTTTTGTATAACTCTGCTTGCGTTGATGGAAGTTATCATTTAGCCAAGTTGTGGATTTTAGGTCTTTAGGTCAAAAGGTCTGTCGTTCTATTACTGTTTTGTCTGCTTATTGCATTTTTGGACTCTTTGCTGTTGGACTGTGAACGAACTCAGAGGGATTATTTTCATGTCTGCTCATGAAAGGGATGATGGTGCTTATCTGTTTGATGTGACGATATCAAAAACTGACACTGGCCAACAGCCATCTTTCTGTTGCAACCCACTGTAATATTTCTCCATCATATTTTCAAGTCTATTTTAATCTTGTCTTTCTATAATATTGATCACTGACCTAATTCGCCTTCTCCAAGTGAAAGCTGTCTGATTTCCCCTAATCTAAATCATGTGTGCTGATGTTCTGCTTTCAATCTTTCATTCTTGATCGTCATTCCAGAATCTGCATCAATCCAAGCAAAGTTTAAGGTTTGCTTGGATTGATGCAAACCTTAAACTTTGCATCTAGGTTTACTGAGGTATGTCTACTGCTGTATGTCTAGACCAGGGCTCTGCAAACTTAATAATCTAAACAGTTTCTGAACTTCAGCAGTACAGAAACAAAACTGAAGTTATTATCTTTGGACCGATCTAGCATCAGCATGCAGCTTCAGTTATTACAGCTAGAATCTAGAGATCAGGCCTGAAATCTGGGTGTGGTGATGGACTCTTACCTGAACCTTCAGAGACACATAAAGATGATTGGAAAGTCTGTCTTCTATCATCTGAAGAACGTTCCCAGAATTTGAGGACTAATGTCCCAACAAGACCTGGAGAAACTCATTATGCGTTTATCTTTAGTCGCATTGACTAGTGTCTTCTCTGGTATGTCTAAAAAAAAATCAGATATCTTCGATTGATCCAGAACGCTGCTGCTGGTGTTCATACTAAAACTAAAACCAGGAAACCAGGCATATCAGTCTTTCCACAGTTCTTAAGTCCTTCCACTGTCTCCCTGTAGCTTAGAAAATATACTTTAGATACCGATGCTAGTTTATAAGTCAGTGAATAGCTTCTCATCATAACGTACTAAAGATCAACTTTCCAGAACCTCTCAGGTCTTCTGGTTCTGGTTCTGCTCTGCATCCCCAGAACCAGAACCAAACATGGAGAAGCAGCATTCGGCTTCTATGCACCACAAATCTGGAACAAATTTCCAAAAAACTGCAAAACCCAGCTGTTTAGAGTCGCTTTTGATTCATAAGAACTGGAACATTAATTAATATATCTGATGTGTATCTGATTGATGATTTTGATGAAGGCATTTGACAAACTGTAATGTTTATTGTTTCATATTTCACTACCATATTATGTTTTTATAATATAAAGCACTTTGAACTGCCTTGCTGCTGAGATAAACTCACTTTGAACTGCCTTGCTACAATAAACTCAAATCGACTTAAACAGCCATTTTTGCTCCCAGTCCACTTAATTCAAACTCAACATGAAAAGAGACAATGAATAATATCATATATTTCAAAAATATCATCTACATGAAGTTTTAAAATAAAAAACAACACAAAATTTCAGCAAAAATGCTGGGTGTGTTTTCATCCAGTAGGATAATAATATGAGTGGAAAATGATGCAGACAAAGCATGTTTTCCAACATAGTGATGAGAAAAACAGACAAAATGTTATTACTGGTACTCTCAATGTATTTTTTGTTGAGGAAAAGCTGCTAAAAGCTCCAACCACCAACCAACAGTTGGTTGTCTGCCTGTGGAAGGTCCAAAGAGCTGCAGCTTTTCCTGTTTTATATCCTCCTGCAGTGGTATGCAACCTTTTTTACATGTGGATCAAAATTAGCAAGTTAAAGGTACTCAGAGGTCAATTATTATTACTTTTTAATTTAAAACAATAAAATATATATTTATTTCAGATTTCTTCACTTTTAAAAGCTTTGCTTTTAAAAGCAAAGCAAAAATTACAAACCTCAGTTTGTGATTTTAATATACACAAACTGAAGTTTTCAAGCTGTTATTTATGTTACCGTATTTATGATTTTTTTTTCTCTTTTTTTGCTTACAGTTGATGAAATGCCGGCTTAAAGATCACAATTTTTAATCTAACAAATGAACCTCATTTTAATGCAAATTCTGCAGTAGATCTTAAACAGAAAAATGCATCTCAGATGTTTGGCAATTTTTGTCTGGTCTCAGCAGTGGAGAGTTATGGCTCTTCTCGTTCTTTGAAAACACCACTGAGCCAAGTTAAATGATTGGTTGAGGCCTATTCTGATTTAAATAGAAGTCAAAGATGATTTTGGTCTTACTCAACTAAAATGAAAACAAAGCATTTAGTCTTGTTTTAAGGGTCATGATGAGTTTTCTGGGTATATATGGTCCTAACTCTCACACTGTAACAGAGCTCCAGCTAAAAAAAAGAAAGAAAAAAAAGAAAGAGAATCGTAATTCCTCGTCCTGGGGATTCTGAATCGATTCAAAATGATCAAAA
The DNA here is from genome assembly GCA_903067075.1 of Micropoecilia bifurca. NCBI lineage: Eukaryota > Metazoa > Chordata > Actinopteri > Cyprinodontiformes > Poeciliidae > Micropoecilia > Micropoecilia bifurca. Next base: position 20,620 of record CAEGAF010140138.1, read on the forward strand.
ATCGATTTTAAAATGTGTTGAAGTTGTACATCTTTGCTGCTCCTATTTTCAAGTATACTGCATATTTCATTACACCTCTGCTTGCCCACTTTATGCATTTGTAATAATTCTTTATTTTTTTTTGTAAAAAAAAAAAAAAAAAAAACAGGCAGCTAAGCTAATGTAAAAGTGGTAATTTCAGCTACAGAGTTTTATGCACAAACCTATTTTTTGTTCAAATTAAACCTGCGGATTTTGACAAAGCATGGAAACGTATAGACTGGTCCAGTTTGCTTACACTGTCTTTTTGGTGTAAGCAAAACATTTCAGCCACATCATTTCTCCAGACTCTCTAGTCTGTTTGAATAAAAAACTTAGTTCCTGAATCAAATATCATTTCTGAGTTACATCCTGACCCGAATCAAACTGCTAAACACTGAAAGAAAGATTGAAAGCATCTCCACATTGCATGCTGAAGACGTCCATTAGCTGAAGGAATGTTAAAACAAGCCATTTCATAAAAATATGATGTTTGAGTCAAGGTGGATTAAATATAAGAGAGATATAGAATATAGAATGGAAGATGGTCTGGGAGTTCAATTGACCTCTTGGTAGTTCTGGTGTTGAGAGATGAGAATTCAACACAGTTAGGATGTTGTGTGATCTATAGTGAGGAATAATAACATTTTAAAATAAATATAACAATAGAGAGTTACACAATTGTCTTTAGATGAACATTTTCGTGCCATCAAGCGACGCAGTGTGAAGGGCCAAACAAAGGGACCACATAGAATCAGGCTTCCCCCAAAACACGGTGGTCCACCAGGCAGAAAAAGCCGGAAAATGACAGAGGGAACAGTGAATTTACACTCCCAGAAATCCACAGGTCTGTTTACTGCCCAAGAAGCAGAGTGAAATTTTTAAAGGGCTATCTCCGCAGCGTGCAGGAGAGCAGATTCACCCAATTACACAGCAGCCCCCAGTGTGGCATAGCAAAACCCGCTGTAGGATTGACTGGGTGTGTGTTTGTGTGTGTGTGCTGACACCAGGCTGTGATTGTGGTAGAACCACAGCCTGACTAAATCCATACTGCAGTGCTGAGGGCAGTACAGCTGCCAATGCCACAGTACGCAGTCAGAGCGCATGGCGGCTGTCGCATATCAGCAAGTCAACATGGAGAGGGCTACGGAACGGGTTCCAAAAGTACAACACAGAACCCCTCCATGTGGAAGGTCCACTCCAATTAAGAAGAAAGAAAAAGACCTGGAGCTCCGGCCATAAATTTTGATGCGATATAAAGCAATAAAAACACCTAAAATGGGTCTTTTCTTAAACTTTTTACCTTCATTGTATCAGACAGGCGAGGCACAGCCAGGCGAGGGCTTTAGTTAATGGGACAGACATCAACCGAAGGGCCACGCTCTCCAAGGAGATCGGATCCGTTCGTCTTATCAGCGTCTTTTTCAAATGGCCTTGCTGTGCTGACTTTTATGCCTCTCTCCTCGCTTTATTCTCTGCCGGTGATTGGATGGGCCTCTCTACTGTATTCTCAAATCTCCGCCACCTTGATGAATGTGTTCCAGCCCCCAGTTTGTACAGGCCTAACCGATCCTTCTCCAAACTCCAAACCTGACAGCAGCGAGCCGCACAAATCGAGCCACTGGCCTATTCCACAGGTTCGGATAATCGTCAGGATTCCAGCAGGCTTTCTGTGAAAAGGTTTCATACTTTTCCCAAGTTCTAAAGTTTTGGTTTGTTTATAGGTGTCAGTCAATCAGTACACTCTTAGGCATAGCAAAAGGGGACAGGAGTTGAGTTTTCAGATCTTTATGAAGGTAGATAAGATCAGTTTTTAAGATTGGTTTCTCATGCAAGCATCGTTCAATTGCCAACTCAGAATTAAGGGAATTTATCTGTGCGCCCCTAGTTGTTTTGCTGCTGATTTGAAGTTAGACTGAAGGCTAACCACAACATTTCACTGCAAATTTGCCGTTGTACATTCCCATATGGAATCTGTAACTGAATGGATGTATGGAAAAATGGATGAGCCAATGGATGGAGCCTTTATAGCCCTGACATACTTTATGCAAAGTGCCAAAATTAGTTCTCATTCAGGTAGACGGGTGACAAAAACTGCTACCTTTTGTTTGCATAGAGGCATTTTGCTGAATTTAAAACCAGGCCCAGGTTGAACTATTTCAACAGAGCCCTGTGCAAACTTTTGCGTGATTGGTCAGAAGTTTGTTGCTGTGCTTTAAGCAAAAATGCTCTCGGACAGCAATGTTGATATTTCTCTTTAACAAGTCCGTTTCCACTATCCGGTTCATCCATTGACTGTTTGCTTTAGATGAAGTATATTGGAGCCTTAAGAGAATGGATGAAAGTAATCTGATGCTTCAAAACTATTTTTATGCTCCATTTACTTTCTAAATACCTATCTAGGCCAGAAAAACACCTACAACTAATTCTAAACTTTTCCAGACTGTGTAGGAAGCATTACTCCCAAACAGGTAAACATATTACCTGCTAATGTGGTTACAGTACCACAGTCCTTTTTTATCGGCCATTTTCCCCTTCGTTCTTTTGCAGTTTAATCAGGTATATGGCTCTTTGTGGAAGCAAATGTAGCTTTAAAGACTGTTGTCATGACTTTCAGTTGAAACCAAATGCTGATTTAATTTTAGTTTCTGAGCCCTGCAGGATCTAAATAGCATGGTTGGTACCTAAGACAATTAATAATGTAGACATTTAGGGATGAGAGCATGTGAATCTTGCTCCTGCTGTGCAGTCCTGTAAAACTGCCCAAAGCTTGACACAGTTTTACAAACACACACACACACAGCCACTGAACGCTACCTCCAGTTTGTGTGCATGCGTGTGTGTCTGTCTTCTTCAAGTGGGAGTGATGCTTGTACAAACTACAGCAACAAATGGAGGAAAAGAAGCAAAACAGGATGGATGCACAGCCAGAAAGGTACACCAAGAAAAGGCCTTACAACACCACATTAAATATCTACAACACTTGCTGAATAATTAATAGCTGCGCTCAGGCAGTGTACTGAGGAATGGGGATGAGAACACTTCCTGGCATCTTAGCAGATATGAGTAAGCATTTGTCAGGTCAGAACGTGCAAAACTGGATCCCTCTCAGTTTACCTGCTGCAGCATCTTATGCAGAGAGAACCTCCCACCCAGACGGTCCTCATTGTTAAACAGACCCTGCTGCTTTGGACAGATGCCTGAATGAGGTTTTGAATTCAGTTTTCACACTTATAAAAACATACAGTTTCCAAGCACAGATAGGCACACTTTCGCTAATCTGCTAATGCGGTACTTAGCAGAGCTATTTTTTTTGGTTAGCGCACTAACACTTTTGCTAACTTTGAAACATGTATAGCATACTTAACTTGACCTTAACTAACTTTTTCAGATAAATCCTGCAGCACAAATGTACTTGGCTGATTTGGAAACTTTCAGTTCAATAAAGTTTGACATCTGTGTTGAAGTTTTGGCTAAAAACAGTTAAGAATTCTTCAACTAGTTAATTGTTTATACTCAAGCTCTTATTTTGAAAGGGAGCAAAGAGAGTTTGTGCAGCAGCTCTGTTTCCTCTTCTCACATTCTTTGTTGTTTCTTTCAAGAAACCTTATTGAACAAGTATTAAGTATGTAGCAAACGAAACAGTAATACAGAAAAATATACCATTTACACAAACAAACAACATAGGTTAATTAAATACAGGCAAAAATTCACAAGAAGGAACTGGTTTGAGAACCTCTGAGTTTGTTCTTGGTGGGCATCAGCATGGGTGAACTTAGCAACTTAGCATTAGCTTCTGCTAAGTACCATGATGGTGTAGCGTTAGTGGAGCTTATGTTTATAATTAGTGCTTTAGGGTTAGCATATCTAACTAGTTAGCTATTGTTTCCAAGGCACTGGACATGACAGTGTGCTTTACATGAAGAAAAAAAAAATGCAGAAAACTTCCATAAGATTTTTGATGAGAAGCTATATTGTTATCCTGAAGGATCCAAGACTAAAATCATACACAAATAATATCCCTGTAATTTAAGGGGGCAGATGGGCAGTTCGTGTTCATGTCTTGTCTAAGTGAGACAATGATCTAGATTTTTTTTTCTACACAAAGACATGATCTATGTGATCTAAATGACTGCAGCTGTTGGTCCAACACCAAACTTCTGCAACAAAATGTGCTTAACAGCGCCAGACAGAACAGCATTCATTCTTTGACACTGAGTAGAAACATTTGGTTTGTCCATTCAAACAACTTGTGAGTCTAATTATTTAATAGATGCAAAACAATACGTGGTAATGATAAAGTTTGAGAATAAATGCTGCAATCACCGTCGTCCGACCAGCTGCCCTCTCGTCCTCGGAGGCAGTTCCTCTATGATTGAATCAGCCATTGACCAAAGGTAAAAACAGAAATCAGTTATCTCATACAGACATCATTCTAACCATATTATTGCCGTCTGGGGCAACTCAAAGCCTGACCTAATCACCGTTGTACTCCTTCTATCATATTCATCTGCGTTTGCCTTTTTGCTTACAGCCTGGAGCTTGCTTTCTGGAAATTCACCAGTCACTTGAGATGATGGATTACCCCTCAGACCGTTATAGAGATCATAGCAAATGATTTCAATTTAATGGTCAGAATATATATCGAAGTTCACAGAAGAGTAGATAAATCAAACAGCAATTGAGACACGGAGGGAGGCACGGGCAAGTGTTTGGTTCCTAAAGTTATGGCAATCCTGCCCACTAGGGAGGAAAACCTTCACTGGAATATTAACTTAAATACTTTTAAGCTATTACACCAAACTTTTCTGAATATATAGTGTCCATGACTGAGAGGAATCCAAACTTTGCATTTAAATTAAAGAAGAAACAAACCAACTTATCAATATAAATTCAATTTCTAAAGTTGCTTACATCCAGCAGCCAATGGATGAACGGCAGTACACACCGGACAAACAAACATAGACTTATATGACAACACCTGAGAGCAATTTAGAGAGACCAATTCAGCTAAAAGTAATGTTTTGAATATGGAAGGACCCAGAAACAACCCATCCTTGAAAGAGGGAACTTTGAAACTCAATGTAGAAAGACTCCCAGCCCAAGACTTTCTCATTACGAATTCAACACAACCAAAAAAAACATCACAGTGCAGCAAAGTTTTAAAAAAGCTACAACTTTTGCAGTTTAATCTCAGCTATACATTGTGTTTACACTGATGTTTTGACGTCTAAATCAATTGTAGTCAAACTGTTTTGTCTATATTTTATGACATTTATGCTCAATGAACCTCTGTAATTTGGTTAAGCAGAAGTAAAAAGTACACTTCTCAGATTTTGCTCAGCCTGTCAACAGTGACAACAAGACATTTAATCTGCATTTCATTTTCTCTCTCGTTCCCTTACAGCTCAAGCATGAAGACGTTCCCTCTGTAATTATGCAACTCTATTAAAGAAGTTGTTTGTTTTATGTTGTTTCTTCTATGCTGTTGCTAAACTCTTGAGTACGCCTTATGTTGCACTAATTCACGACTGTGGCTTTTTGATTTCCAAAACGAAACAAGTCCAAAAATGTTACATAAAATAGAGCTACCTCGATAAAGATTGATTAAAAGCTTCTGAGTAAAGCTTGGTGACTCCACTAGAGCTTTGCAGAAGTTTTCTCAGTATTTTTTTTATAAGGAAATAACCTTCAGGTTGTACTTGACATGCTATTGGCTGGGACTTGTGAAGCAGCCAATCTAGGAATGCAATTTATTTTCGTTAGAAGCAAAATAACTGTAGTCATCTTCATATGTAACTAAATGTTATACTGAAAGAACATATATGTCTTTACAATGCTCCCTTGATATGTTATACCTCAGTTTTCAGCAATGGACAGAGAGTCAAAATACAAGAATATGTGGAACTTCCTCTAAAAATATCAAATTAACCTTAATATAGATTCATACACAGAGTGGTAATGCTTTCAACAATACCATAGAAGCTAATATCTTCACTCTTCACTATCTGGGGGTTCAGCCAATCAGCACCAAGGAAATCAAATGTCAACCCTAGATTGGCTGTTTTGCAAATGCCAGCCAATAGTTTCTTCAGGCAGCATTGTATCAAGGTGTTTCAGCTTCCCAGCTGGATTTTCTATCAAATATATTAGAAGTGCGCAATAGCAAAATCCATAAATAGGGAAATTTTAGACAAAAAATTTTGAGTAACAAAAATCCCCGAATAGACGACAATCCACTGCAGTTCCTCTGTATTAGAATGAAAGAACACAGTGTTCTGCTGCATTAGGACAAGGTGACATCCATTTCAGTTCAATATTTTCTTATATTTAAAAATTAACTAACCGTTTTGGGATGAAAGTTCAATTTCCAATCAGCTCCTTCAAGTTGCCAAATCTTTATTAATTAAATTGGAACAAAAAAAAGGAACCTGGTGAGTTTTGGTACAAGACTAAAAATATTTCCTCAGATTCTCTATTATTCAGATGACAACTGGTGATGTGGGAAATATCACACATGCATAAATGCATAATGTCTCAGTCACTATTTCAGGTACATATGCATAAAGTTGTGAGGAAGACTCATTATGTGATTGATATCTGAAGGGCTCCATGTTGGCACTTTAGCTGATCAATATCTCATGTTTGAACAGGGCGATGTACAATACAAACTCACAACCCTTCTTAATCTCTTTTAGTAACAAATAATTAACTGACATGACAAAAATTGGTTCATCAAACATTTAGAAACTGCACAAAAAGCCAGAAAAATTTCTGCTGTGAAAACCTGTACTTTTACATTTTCATTTGAAGAAATAAATAGTATCTTCTGAATGAATCACTTCCTTAAAATAGCGGCAACTTAAATTAGTCCAGCTGACAGCTACCGCATTCACTCAATCATTTCCATAAGTACCTTTACCCTCGCTGCCCATTAGTGGCTTTTAGAAAGCATTACGGAGCCTTCAGATGACACGCCGGAGCAACCTGCTCCTCTTCTCTTCTGCATGACGCGAGGACGCTCTGCCCTTGTTTTCCTCTCTCAGATTGATTAACTGACCTTGATGCAACGATCGGCAGCGTGTGACAGCCTGACAGCGGAAGATGAGACTTCCACGCGTCCCGAAGCGGCACAGAAAATTTTGGAGAAAGATCTTTAATTGGAAAGGGTGCCGTGACAGCTTATGTGCGCGTAAATAAAAACATATTTTATTGTTTTCACCCCTACGGTTTGTCACGACTTGCAGATTTTCTTTCTTTACTTTAGATTCTTTTCTTTCTATTTTATTGTTATTTTTTTCTCTAACTCCTGCTGACCCTGGTGCAAGAAATTCTCTTAATAACATCTGCTCCCTAGCAACATGAAGGGGAGGGGGGCCTTAGTGACAGCTCCTGTTATTCACATTGTTGTCCTAGCCATTAAAAAAAGAGCTTGTGTGTTAGCTTGCTCATGAATAAACGCTCTCATTTACCTTCCCCTTCATAAACTTTATTATTTTCCCCCAATTTCATTTTTTTCTCTGCTTTTTACCTTGTGGGCACAGCACAGAGGTGGGGGAGTTGGAGGGAACTTTGTTTGAAAAACGACCCTATGGCGAAGGAGAAGGCGCCTTTTTGTCCTTAGTCTCATTGAAAGTCTTTTGCTATTCATCGGCCGCGGCGGCAGCTAGAGAGGCAATCTCATGCAGATCACACTGAAGGGCTTCATTACCTAGAAGCCAGCTACTGTTTTGTTCTCCCTCAAGGGAAGAGCCAATGAGAGAGCATTAGCTTAGCAAAGGAGAAGTGAGACGGAGGGAGAAGTTGAAGAAAAGATGAAGCAGTGGATGTTTGGGGTTGGGGTGAGTCAGGAAGGCTCCACCTGAGCGACGGCGTCTTTACGTCCGCAGCTGCTAGCGGCTTTGTGCTAATGCAGAGGGAGGCTTGCGGATCAGTGGACATGTGCATGTGACACAGGAGGGCTGGCAGGGGACACTTCTCTGCTGTGTGTTTCTGCCCGCATTCAAAGGGAAAGAAAAAAAAAATCCCCCCTCCCGCCGGGGCTTTAAAGGGCTCATATTACTCTGTCTGGACCAAGAGTGATGATGTTCCATGCATAATTTAGAGCTACATTGGATAATAAATAACATTTGATGAATTAGTAATGCAGATTTGTGTGATATGGAGCATCTGTGACTGTGTTATGTGTTTTTTAATTGTTCTCTCTCTATTGCAGAGCTTTGCAAAAGTATCCGACCCACTGAACTTTTCCGTATTTAGCCATATTGCTGACAACCTTCATAGTGTTTTGCCGGAGTTGTATGTGTTAGATCAACATAAAGCACATTGTAGAGAAGATAAAGGAAAATACTTTAAAGTTCCTCATAGATTCTTGTCATATTTTCATCTGAAGCTAATTCAATGTAACTTCTGGCTGATTGTTAAGGGTTCTGCTGGAAGTGCATCAACCCACTGTTTTCACTTCTGATACTGATACAGATATTTGAGGTTTAGTATCGGCTGATACCGATACAATTGATAATGATCTTAAAAACAGCCCAAATTGACTTAAAACTTGTATGTAGACAGATGAAAGACTTGTAGCTGCTCAACCTTTCCCGGTAAGCTAATCTAGGTTTACTAACTCACTCTTGGGTTACCTAGCAACAACCCATTGAGTAAATTGTGCAGCAACATTCAACATTGTGCCTCAGGACAGCTTAAGAATAAAAACCAACAAAAACTGTGGCTAAAACAGTAAAGGTCCAGTGACCAGCTTGGAAACAATTACTTACAGCAAAAAACTAATCAATAATTATACATATTGATTAGTTTTTATAGGTATTGATCAGTTTTTCAGCCATGTTGTCTAGCTGCAGTCGAACACTATTCTACAAACAGCTTCCAAAACAACTGAGTAAATTCCCACTTTAGAATTTATCTGGTGAAATTAATTTAGGGGACGATCGGCACGCTAAACATTTTAAAAGTTAGTAAAAACGTTAAGCGAAAAATTAGTTCCACTATAAGCGCATTAGCAGATTTTCTCAAGCGATCCCACTAAAAATACATGACTGTGATCTTATAAACACAGTGAAATGAGCGGTAAACAAAGATAACCTGAATTAGCAGCTAGCATACTGACAAGGAGAGAGTGGCTAACTGAAGAGTAGCTCAGATACATATGGAGCCGGCTAAAACTAAGCCTGTTCAACACACACACACACCCATGCACACACACACACACACACACAGAATTGGACCGGTACACAGAAGCACAGCTCAGATGCTGTTGCCAAATGAGGTGAGATAGATGGGAGCAGTGGGTTATTTACAGAGAATCTCCAGCATGTCAGTTAACTCCTCTCTGCCTCCGAGGCCTATCCTATCCCCATTTAGCACGGCCGTGGCAAACAGCAGGCTGGCACGCCAGCGCTGGCTGCTGGGCCTGAGAGAATCGGAGCCTTGGCCCGGTTCACCGTTCTGACCTCCACTCGCCCCCCGCGCGCGGCCTCAGAGCCGCCCACCAACGTAATCGCAGCCGCTGTCTGAAGCGCCGCTCATCAGACGCGCTTCAGCTCAGCACCGGCCCCAGCTGCCCACTGTGTTAAAGGGCCAGGAGCCCACCCCCCTCCAAACCCCCCTGCCACTCAGCCCATCTGCCAAGCTGCAGACCGGAGTCGAGGATCAGAGAAGAGAGAGACACAAACACCAGAAGCCCACTCTCCTAGCCCTCGGTCCAAAGCTCAGCAGAGAAATGGTAGATAAAAGACGCACTATAAATGTTGCTCTCGTACTGGTGGGCTGCTGTGACCCCGAAATGCTGCAGCCGTTTACTCAAGCTACGCTGCTTTTTATGCACCCAGACTCAGACTTTTGCGATGCCGACATGTGTTGAAGACGCGCAGAGAGATGGGGATAAAATAGCCGTGTTCCTCGCTATATCCGGGGAGCTTTTATTTATAGAACATCTGGCTCAAGTCAAGCATGAAATGGTCTGAAAATATCTCAGCTTTTCCTCTATTGATCCAAAACACAGAGTGCAACGTGTGAAAACAAAAGCAGATAGACAGATCTGCTCAAAAAACTGGTTAGTCAGACTAAGTCAGGGAAAATCTGCTAAATACCATAAAGATACTGTGAAGAGTAAATTCAGCTCTCTATCTAATCACTTTGGATCAGCTGACTGTGGTGCATCGCTACTGACGCTCACTTTTCCATTGAGAGCTTTAAGAGGTCCATCAAACAAGGAGATACAATAGAAGCACAGAGGCATGGTTGTTGTTTATTAATCCATTTTAATACGTCAGTCAGTTCTGGGCATTATAGCTGTTATTTAATGTTTCTTCCTTAATTTGATTTCTTGCAGAAGCCATCCACAAACGCTTTCCTGAATTTGTTGGACCAAACGACTCCAACCCGCTTAGCCCAAGAGCCACTTCTGGACACGAACCCCAAATGACTCATAGCTGCAGTTAAAGCGAAAGTTGTTTCTACAAAGTATGTACTGTTGGTGAGCTGAATACATATGAACATCACAATTACCAAAGTTTGGTACTGGAAACATTTATGGAACCCATTCATCTTTTTCTCTCACTTCACACATTTGTGCTAGTCAAGCCAAGTCAAGTTTATCTGCATAGCAACAAGGCAGTTCAAAGGGCTTTACACCATGAAAACATCAGTCACCAGCTTTGAAACAAGTTCTAGAGCTCAGAACCTGAAGACCTCAGAGGTCAGGAAGCTTGGCAAAAGATCATTATTGAATCTGTTGCCAACAGATACATTAAACATTGGTCCTAATCCGTTCAGTGATACATAAACTACCAGCAGTATTTTAAAGTCTATCCTCGGAGCTACAGGGGGCCAGTGGAAGGACTGTAGAACTGGGGTGATGTTCTTCTCTATCTTCCTGGTTTTGGTGAATATCGTGTCTGTGCTGTTTTGTGTTGCTCCATCACGTACAATCCTATAATATGTTTCTCGTTGACAAAATGTGAAAAGGTTCAGAGGCGGGCTTATATCGAAAAAAATATTTCCTAGCTTTGATGAAAACATGGTGCAGCGCAAAACGCAGTTTTTCTTCATGCGGTGATCACAGTTCGCTCTCTGCTGCGTGCTGAAACCGGGGAGACTCTGATAAAGGTCTGCAACTTGCTCATTTCCATACGTCGCCCCTTGATCAGGTCCGCTCATTCATCGTCCAAATCTGTGATGACAAGCCTTTACTTATTTTCTCAGCTGCCGGTGGTGATGAAACCATAATCAGAAACATCATTAAGATCCTCCGTAGACGGCCGTGCCTGTTAGTCCTGTTACTCGCGCCCATAATAGCTCTGAAAATGCAAATCAACTCCAGGTAATCTATTAATGTCACTTCGGTTTTATGTCTCCGCTCCAATTTAGCGGATCCTGACACTTTTGGCGAGGATCCGCGCCTCGGTGCAGGTATTCATTTTGCTGCGGTTTCAGGGAGGGCGGGCCATCTGTCGGCGAGCCCCGCTTATTAATCGGCCTGATAATGAAGCGCACTCGCAGCCCGACACTCCTGGGGCGTCTGTCTCTCTCGCACACGACTTTTTGTGCTGCAGAACAACTTTCACCAAGTTTGCTTCGCAGTGGAGCTATTATTGTCATTCGCACCCCCTCTTAGCGCGCCGAGGAGGGACCGGCGACCTCCTCCTAATTACCTGAAGCATCACTTCCAGCAGACTTTGTAATTTCCATCTACATCACAACCTCGCTTGTTAGCTGCAGACGGTGGCAGAGCCTCATAATTCCGGGCATATGGCCGACAAACATACAAGGGAATTTGTCAGCTTGTACTGGCCTTAAAGTCGAAGACCCCATTAACGGGGAAAACAGGATCCACTAATCCTGTGAGATCTGTGCAATCAGTGCCAAAGAAAACACATTAATATTACGGGCGGGCTTGCAGCCGTAAGCAATAAACTTGCTTTAACTGCAGTGACACTGAGGCATAAATACAAAATGAATACATTCACATAGCTAACAATGTTGGCTAAGCACGCAGAGATATCAAGTACTAATCAGCTGGGAGGAAATAAACAGCGTTTTTTTTTGTTTTTTTTTTTCCCCTGAAGATTAGAAGCAGAGAAAATTACCTAAACCTTGGATGTCTAAAACGCATGCAACAACAAAAAATAAATAAATAAAAGATCTTGACGGCCTGGAAGATTTTCTGTAAGTGATTAAAGCTCTGCTAATTAATATTTTTATTCCAAATGAAAGGTTAAATTAGCATGTGGGACGTGGGTTTATCATTGATAAAGCCTTCTCACTGAATTATAACAAGTTCCTCAGTTACAGTGTGGAGGAATATATTGTACAGGCTAATGCATCAAAAACACTAAGATGTGAAGATAGCACACTTACTGTTGGTAGAGTTTATACAATGAACCAGGAAAACCTAAAGAAACACTCCAAACACGGTTAGACTTCTAATTAAAAAGCAAGTAAATAAATAATGCAGAACAAAAACTTTTCTGAGAGTGTTTGTAGTAGAGTCTCTGTGAAAAACACCTGGGTCAGTATGAGATTCTTATCGCACAATGACCTTGAAACAAAATACAGAGGTGTCTGTATTTAGGGAAAACCTCACGGTAAATTGTAACCTAATTTGTTTGTTTATTGTAATAAACAGTGGTGAGTTCACTTCCGCTAAAACGCTAATAGCAAAGCTAATTAGCTCTTCAGCTTCCCTTACATCAGTTTTTATGTTTAAATTCTAAAACGCAATTTTACTTGGCTGTTTTGTAAGCTTCCAGTTGAATAAGTTTTGGCTTTTGAGATTAAATTTTGGCTGTCGACTTAAGAATTCCTCAAATAATTAGATGCTTATATACACCCTTGCATTTTGAAGTGACTATGAAGTAGTCCTGTATCCTCTCTATATCAGGAAACATGCATACAATATCTAAGGGTATTGTAGGACATTAAACTTCTATTGTTAAAATTAGGTTGTGGTCTTTGAAAGGCAGATATAATTTGAATTTAAGTTAGTGCTTTTGCTAACGTAATGTTTTAGCATTAGCAAAACTAATGTTTATGAAGCCCCTAATATGCCAATATTACAACAAAAAAACCATCATAACCTCAGTAACATCAAAACCTTTGAGTAGTTGGTCATGCTAATGTCTACATGAAGAAAGTCTAGTAGGCTAATGTGTGATTGGGATTGGAAATGTTAAAAACTTAACATTTTTGTTTTACAATTTTCTCTCCATTAGTTTTTTAGCTTGAATTTGACATTTTATGTTAATATTTAGGATATAATAAATCTGTAATAAGGGCTCCAGTGAAGACAACAAACACAGATTTTTTTAAATCTCAGTTTTTCTTTTCAATACTTCCGAATCTTTCACCAAAACCAAAACACAAAATTAGATAAAGGTTAAAACGGATAGTCATTCCTTTTTACGTTTCAAGGAGTGTGTCGAAGGTGTATTCCCTATATTTGGAAAAAAACTGACAAAACATTCTTCCAGAACGCAGCTCAATAGATCAAGGTTAATGGCAGCCCCACAAGCCTTCCTGAGACCTCGTTTATGGAAAACCCTCAATCATTTTCAGGATAAACTAATTAGAGTTACCCCAATGAAGTTAACTTTTTGCCAGATTCCTGAGCTAATTTGGCTGCTGGAAAGTTTTGGATTTTTAATTTTGACGCAGTTTTATTCTACTAGGTCATTAATCTTCATGCATTTCTCCAGTGGAAGAGTAATGCGCCAGAAATAAACCAATAAGTGGAATATCAACCGGGTCTAGTAAATGAAGATTACCAGAAAATATTTGGTAATCTTCTCTGTAACTAAAATGTTTTTTTTTTGGGATCCATTTCACCCTTTAACATTATTAGCTCATAAGAGATCCTATCACAGAAAGCCAACTGATAGCAGATATACCCAGGCCGCTTACGCTAATGACATCTAATTTTATTCCGGCAAACCATTTCCCCTCCAGCGAAGTGATGGCCTTTACTCCCCCCTTCTGCTCCCCTGTCTTTGTTGCACTGTACTTAGACGGACGATGTGCTACACAGTGATAGTCACCTCCATTCTTTGCCATTCAGGGGAGAAAAAGTCAGGGAAAAGTCACAGAAAGCCACACGTCTTATCCGACTAGCTCTTTTAAAGGAAGAACAAAAGGTCTTTCTCCTTCATTTCCCATTAACCTCTGTGCTCCTCAGCGCACAGGAAACACGGCAACCTCAGCGGCCCATGTCACATATCTCATCCGGCTGTGGGGGAAACGCTTCCTTTGGTGGATTCTGACATTCAATACGAGGGTGGGTTAGGGGGTGGGAGGGAGGTTCTATCTGGCTGTAGTCCTTGACAGATAAAGGTGGGCGTTGATATTTGTCTCGGTCTTGCTGATACCATACGGATACACTCTCGATAAGCGCCGTATGGCCAAAGACACTGATGAAGTCTGGAGTGGAGCTGACAAGCTCTGTAAGTGGATAACATCGTCAGGAGAAGCAGGCTGTTATGGCCTCGGATTAGATTTTTTTGATTGTTTGACGCAGGTGGGTGGGGCACATGGTCCCTCTCAACACCAACCCAACCCGACACGCCGTCTTCTCCCACATGCCGTAATTACATTTGAATAGCTTTCTGTCTGAGGTTTTTAACTTGCGTGCGGCAGACTTCACTACAGTCTGTTTATCCCGGCTCCGCTTCTTGTGGACTTTATTAGTCCCGAACGCGGGTCGACACACTTCCAGTAGTCCACAGAGTCCAACGCGCATTCTCAATTGGATGGTGATGAAGAGGAAACGCTGCTGGAAAGATAGCTGGTGGGTTATGAATACGAGACGGGAGAGATGAATGACTTTTTTTGTTTGTTTGTCCGGAGCGTTTTCCCATAATGCCGCAGCACATGAAAACTTAACCAGAGGAAAACCCAAAGCTGAACGGAGAGGGGTGAAAAAAGGCTTTCAAGCAAACAACTGAGCATCCGTGAATGTTTAATTAATCAGTAGTGACAAAAGGGAACAACAGTCAACAAAGAGATGCCGATTTCCATTTCTTATGCATTATTCCCACCGGCAAATCACAGAGTGCTGTCAACTGCCACTTTGCACTCTACCCCATCTTCACGGTTGTCTCTGCTCTGAACTGCCAAAACCCCTCAGAGAGCCCGAGTTCTGCTCAACCCGAGATCCAAAAGCCTAGAGCAGTGGGGATCACGTAGCAGAGTTCAGACAAAAAGAGTTCACTGTTTCTCTGTGTTTACATGGATACTTTTACAGCATCTTTTGTTCCTTTTTGCTTCCAAGCACAGCGGCGGCTAATAAGAATCAGCCAAAGGCGTCAGGAGTAAACCGCAGCTAAATCATCGCCGTCTCTTAGAACTGATGCAAAAGGCTGCATCGTACAGATGGGATTTACCCAAACAGATTCCATTACATACCTAACACCATCTGCCCTAGCATGTTATGTCACCTCCATGACAGGTTACAAGAGGCAGCTCAATGAAGAAACACAATAACAAGCACATAATGCCAGGCAACAGACCTCAGCTCTCTTGCCGAGCTCCTCCAATGTCAAAACCGCATCAAGACATGCACTGATCGCCTTTTTCCTGCTAATGGAAACATTTTTCTACAAGACCCATTGCTCCTGTGGGGTCAGTGGTGAGGTAACACTGAAGCAAAACTAAAGAGCAAAATGATCCAGTTCTTCCCCGCCTGTATGAACAACACATTATCATCCTACAGTGGTCATGTAAATGCAGGAATTCATTAGCAGGTGATACACTGGTGGAAGCTAAAGGGATGTGTCTCCAGGTTTATGGGGCAGTTGTGTAATGGTACTCTATACCTATACCGTCATTTAGGTTGCTTTTCCATTAGAAGGCCTCCTACAGCTGCACAAAGTATGATTCAGGCTATTTTGTTGTTGAGTACAGACAGTTCTACCTCTGTGGGGTCCAGACATAAAAACCAGTCATTGTGCCACTGCCAATTGTGGCTTCATCATATCACCTTAAGGAAAAATGCACACTTTGGTGGCTACTCTATGATACAACTGAGTCATAGTTGATTCTCAGTCTATGGTTGGTTGACATTTCAAGGATATTAGCCACAGAAATGGATGACAGTAACAAGAAGAAAATGTTTAAGGATAGCTAGTTAGTAGAATTAAAGTCTTCAAGGACTCATGTTAGCTAAAGTGGTGGCAGAAACCTGAAAGCTAAGGTTTTTAGAAAAACAAGTATCTCTGCCATGCTGTTTGAAAAAATAATGTAGTACACATGGCATCAAATATAGAAAGGTTTTCGTCCACATTAACCTGCGTAAATATGTTCCTGAACATTGTTATAAGTATGCCAACCCCATAGGGGGCAGTGTAGTGCAAAGCTAAAAACCTCCGTCAGCCAATCAGATTGCTTTGAAACAACCTCCACTTCCTGTTGAGAATTAAACATGACACTAAGGGATTGATTTGGGTGGACA
>CAEGAF010140145.1:0-14019 GCA_903067075.1 Micropoecilia bifurca
CCCCCCCCCCCCCCCCCCCCCCCCCCCCCCCCCCCCCCCCCCCCCCCCCCCCCCCCCCCCCCCCCCCCCCCATTTATATCTTCGCATCCACCGGATAGTTGCGCCACTGCGCAGAACACTGCGAAAAAAAACTGCAAAAAAATTCTACAATGCAGCCATACCGTGAAAGGTGAACCGCGTTATAGCAAGGGTTCAATGAAATAATTTATAAAAAGCAACTGAGTAATTTGTAGAGTGTCTGTATATCTGAGTTTTTAGGTGTATCTGGGACTTCATAGAGGAGGTGGATTTATTTAAATAAGACTGTTTAATCAAACATATGCGACACTTAACCTGCAGAACATAATATGAAAGTAAACTAAGAGTACATTTCAGCTGAATTTGGATTCAGATAGATCAAGTAGAAACTGACAAGAACCGGATGAAACAACAAAATGAAAAAAAAAAATTATTTTCCAATATAAGATCAAAATGGTTCCACACTGCGGAAACATTTCGTTTGAGGCTGCTCCATAGTTGACGCTGTTCCGTAAAAGATCAAGAATTTGTTTGGCAAATGCATTTGACAGATTTGCTTCCAGTTTGGCGCTTTAATGTCATTTCGAAACAGTGCCTGTATCGGTCACGCAACTTGCTGAAACCAATACGCGCACAGACACAAGTTTTGGTCTATGGGCTTGACACATGCACCAACGCATCGGTGTTGCCGGACCCATCACTAGTGGATAGCTTTTTCATTAAAATCAACTTTTTTCATCTTTCAACCTGATCCTACGACGTCTCACTCACCGCACCTCAACCCCGAATCATGACAGAAGG
Organism: Micropoecilia bifurca; assembly: GCA_903067075.1. Classification (NCBI taxonomy): domain Eukaryota; kingdom Metazoa; phylum Chordata; class Actinopteri; order Cyprinodontiformes; family Poeciliidae; genus Micropoecilia; species Micropoecilia bifurca. The sequence continues at coordinate 820 of CAEGAF010140145.1, forward strand.
ACCCGACTAGACCAGGTGAGAATCATGGCGTTAAATGAGTCAGGAACAATGGATCCAAAAGCAGTTGAGTTGGCACAGAGGGATCTAGGATGTGGAGATCCTGCCTTCTCCGCTGCTGGAGGAAATGGGAATCGAATCGACTATGATTTGATGGCGAAACAGGATCGCTCCTCTCCAGAAACCTCCCAGACAGCTTCCCTTGGCTGTTAATACCCATAAACTTTTATGAAATAGACTCCGAGGAGGAATTCAATTTCCTATTCAAACAATTCAAGAGAGACTCATTTATTTTGGAACTACTTCTCGAACTATACAATGAATTGATTCAGAAAAGACACTCCTCCACACACGCCGCTCCAGCCTTACGCATGTCTCCGGGTCCAGCACCTACCACGTCTTCCGCTGGGGCGGCAGCGTTTTCCCCTTGATTGTTCCCCTTGAACTCTGTTCGAGGAGACCCCATAAGGGCAAGTCCTCACGGGTATCGATGTGTTTAATGTTTTTATCTTTTTAAATCTTTTTCAAAATCTCTTTCTCTTTTAAAGAAGTTTTAAAGGTTTGAGTCCTTGTCAAATGGCGGTTTAACTAAAGAATTTGTAAATGTTAAAGTTTTTATTTTTACTTTTTAATTTCTTATCTTTTTCTCAAATTTTTAAAAATCTCTTTCTGTTTCTCACTGTTTATTCAATGTCACATGATGTTTTTATTTTATGTAAAGCACTTTGAAATGCCTTGCTGCTGAAATGTTCTATACAAATTAAATTTGATTGATTGATTGATTGAAGTGGTTGGTTGTAGTTGGTGTCAGTCCAGGTATCTTATGTTTCTCGTTAGCCAGTGCTACCAGTGTGAGCTTTACCGTCCGTTCAACTGTGCTACCTGTGTTTTGGAACCACTGTGGATAGCTTTTTCATTAAAATCAATTCTTCATATCTCAACCTGGTGCTATGCTGTCTCACTCACTGCACCTCAATTCAACACAAATACACAAATACAATTCAACAAATCAAGTGTGTTTTAGAAATATCAGCATTTAATGTGAATTCACTCAGTTACATTACGGTCATTCAGGAGTGGCTTCATAGCCCGAAAAGCATTAGAAATGCATTTTCCCCCAAAATGCAATAAATGTTTCATAAATCTCAAACTATTTTATTAACTTTTGTTCTGCATAGAACACTCATTAGCAATGTTTTAGACTTTGAACTCAAGTTGATCAAATGCATTCAGATTCCTTAAAAGGAAACACTCTTAAATATAATACATCACAGCAATGTCAAATCACACAGCAACCAGCAACCACAGCGTTATTAGGATTGTAAGCTTCACTTTCTCACAGCGACCTTCCCTTCTGGCTGGACACACTGTAAGAACCAAGAGAAAACAGATGTTTATGGCTTTTGTTAATCCCCAACACAAGGCACCCTGGGCAGAGAGCCACATCCTGTGTGTGTGACCAGACACATCACTGTGGCACACAGCTGATATTAGACAACTGGTCAGAAAGGAGGATGAGGTGAGTTCATTTGGAGGATTTTCTCTTTTATGAGATTTTTTTTATTCACACTATTTTTATTTGTACATGCAGTAAGTTCCCTTGGCCCCAGAATCGAACCAGGGACCTGACTGGCGCTCAGAGGACTGTAGCCTCTGTGGTTCTGCTGCTGAGCCAGCTCTTATTCAGCATATTTGCTCAAACTCTGTAATATTTTAAAAACATTTTTACATATGCTAAATTGTTTAATTTCCTTAATGTATTTTGGGATTTTTAACATCACTGCTTGACTTTATTAAATCCTCCCCCAATGATTATTGCTTTTACTCATTTTATTTACGACTTGTCATAGCTGCTGCTGTTGTCTGCACTTTGTTCAGACTTACAAATTCAAGTAAATTCAGACAAAAGCAACAAATGCCGTTCCCCGCAGAGGTGGCGGCTAAAATGTCCACTTTCTGTAAAGAACACAGCCATTACATTTAATTAGGCATGGAAAATGTCAGATTTATTTGTGCAAAATAAAAGCCCCCAAAAAGCCTCATCTGCAGATAAACTGCTACAAGTGCCGTTTAATAATCCTGCTTCTCTGGTTTGCCCTACCACTTCTCTCCTGTCCCGCTGTAACAGGGTGTGATGGCAGTGCTTTATAGTTCCCTTCCACTTAAAATGCAAATATTTTCCAAGGTGAGTAAGGTGCTGGGATATTTAATGCACTTAATATAGACATAAAGACTATTGTGGAAGCTGGAAGTAGATCAAAGAGGTGGGGCACTGGGATTGGCTAATCATGTCTCATTGTCTCGGCCATTATTTTCCTCAACTTTTAATTTTTCCCTCTTAAGGATCATTGAGCAAGGCAATTACATGGAGCTGACCTTGTGTATTAAAGCAGGAGAGGAGGACAGGGAAGATGTCCCATCACATCCTTCTTTCTTTTTTTTAAATGTGTCTCACAACAATATAAAAACGTGCGGGCGTGGAGACACCATCACTACCCTCTGCCAGAACCGCCGCCCCTTCCGCTCCTCTGTGGTTGAAAATGAGTCAACGGAATATTAAGTCCCCGGCATTAGAATAAACACGTCGCGTGTTAAATCAAAATCCAATTCTGTGGTCTATTATTTTCTGGCATAGTAATGACTGCCAAGGATTAGGAATCAATATTTCACTGCAGCGGGGACATTACCGTCTTTATTCAGGCCGTAATTGAGTTTTGAGGAGAGGCCCTGCCCTGGAATCTGCATTAGAGATAAGGGCTGCTGTTCATGGAGGCCATTACACCTCGGCTCCAAATCCCTCAACCTTGCAACATATTAGCCTTACTACACTGTAACTAACTAATACATACGCGCTCATCAGTTAGAATTGACTGTTGCTGACCTGGCCTAACAGTAGAAAGCACTCGCTCCTACTAGAGCTAATCTGTATTTGCACCTGTCAGTAAAGTATGAGTTCTATTGCTGAGCAGCTACTAACTGTGTGGGTTAGCTATGTGTAAACAAATTAAAATCCGAAACGTTGAGCTGGCGCGTGCTTCCCGCTCCCCGCTTCTCTCCTGCCAGGACAGAGAAATGTCCCGGGCCGCACCGCCCCACGCGCGCACCAGCCAGATAATAGCCTATTAGCTCAAGTGGGATTAATTTGTAGCCAATTACAAGGCGTGAGTTGAAAGGGAATGCATAAATAAGGAGAGAGACCGGCGCACACACAGTGTGAGCGTGTGTGTGTGATAGAGGGTCCTCTAGGGGCGGCTGTAAGCCAAAGAGGGTGTTGAAAGCTCGAACGGGGGAGAGAGAGCGCGAGAAACAAGAGGCGACGGGGAGGAGAGAGGGAGCTACTCAAAACTGACGGAGCGGGAGAGCGCGAGCTGGTTCGAGCTGCTCGCGCAGAGATACATCAGCCTCCGTCCCGCCTCCAACTACTGTCAGGCTTCCAGAAGAGCGCGCGCCCGGCGGTCACCGCACAGAGGTCGAACTCTGTGTGCTGCGTGTGCGCGCGTGTCATCACGGGCTAACTGCCACGCGCCGTGACTCTGGAGAAGTTCTGCTGAAGCGGAGAAGGATGCCGCCGAAAGAACCGGAGACAAACGGGCGGAGAGAAGAGGCTTAAAGTTTGAGCGGACAAAAAGTAGCTTCCAGTCAGGCTTAAAGCTTCTCACCTGTCCACACTGCCGGACTGTCCATGGAAAACCTCCAAAAGCAGAGAACTCCACCTCAGGCTGGACGGGAACGGGACTCATGAGCTGGCCTGTCGTGTGAAGTTTATCCTCTGAAATGAATATTATTTAACCGTTTTAAATCCAACTGGACTCGATTTGTGTATTCTATTTTTATTTTATTATTGTTATTATCATTATTATTATTATTGTTAATATTATTTTATTATCTTTTCACTTGTTCCTCTTCTTCGCATTTAATTCCGGATTCCTAAATTCCATAAAGTATATGGGAAGGAGGGTGTAAAGTGATGAACCGAGACAGAGGCGCGGCATCCGGGCCTGGATCGGACGGGATCCAGACGGTTATGGGACGGGACAGATCCGCAGCAGTGGACACGCAGCCCGCAATGAGTCGGGACAGACCGGGGAGCGGGGACGGGGCTCAGACCATGGTGGGCCCAGACGGCGGGGAGATGCTGGACGCCGGCGCCGCCGCGGAAAAGCGGCTCTTCTCAGTGACCGCAAGCAGAGATACTCAGGCCGCAGAGAACCACACGGAGCCTCCGCCGGGGCTGCCGCCGCCACAACAGGTGAGAGACCTGGAGGGTCTCTGAGGAGAGAGGCAATCCCATTACCGCTTTTTATTATTATTATTATTATTATTATTATTATTATTATTATTATTATTATTATTATTATTATTATTATTATTATTTTTATTATTATTATTATTTAGGAAAGCTTCAAATGAGCCAGATTAGTGGCATCACAGAGGAGACAGAAACATGAAGTGCACCGCCAGAAAAGTGAAATAAAGGGGGCGGGGTAGTTTTTTCCCCATCTGGAAAACGTGATATTGTTCTTAAATTATTTACATGCATTCATGTCTGTCTTATTTTCGATCGTGTTAAAAATTTCTCATACTTTGGGTATGGTTGCTTTCACTGTGCTTTTTTTTAAAAAGTTGCTAATCAACATGACGGCAACTGCTAAACAACCAAAGCGCGCGCGCAGAGACACAATAAAATTAAATGAAATTGGTTTAAATTGCCAAACTAACAGAAAACTGAAAATTTCCAAGATATATAAATTATTTTAGTTTTATTTTGTGGGATAGCAGAAATTTGCTCACACTAATAGAGACAAAATAAAAAATATTGGTATTTTTGCTCGGAAGTTTTCATAAATCTGGAAAAGAAAATCTAAAAACGTTAACGTCTTTCTTAAACCTAATATTTAAAATTCAGTTATTTTTTTCCTCTTCATTTGCTCTTTATCGGCTACATTACGTCCAGGTTTGCCATAAACTCATCAACAGTAGATCATCCTGTTTAATCCCTACTGTGATCATGCTGCAATAATCTTTTCATGTAATGTCAATGACTCTTTTCCCACTCGCTCATATTATTTCAACTGAGAATGTTGATGGTATTAATGTGGGATTGTTGCTGGACATGCTCCAGGCTGGCCTCATTAATAAGTGAACGATCCTTATCTGGAGTCGTGGTTGGGACTCTTATCAGCTCAGCAGCTTACATGCACCGACACATTCTGAGCTCCACATAAATCAGGATGTGCAAATCAACAGTAAACACGCTGCGCACAATCAGGGTCACAGCGAAACGAGAATGGACGAATAAACATCATCCAAACAAACATTCAGCTCCTGTTTCCGCCATAAGATTAAGAATAACGTTTTGCCTTTATTCCCCACTCATTTTGTACCACTTCAGACATGCAGAGGGTCATAAAATTGGATTGATTTGTTTTTTGTTTCTCTTTTGGGCACCCAATGAGAAAAGATCCAGTAAATTTAGATTGTTGTAAATGTCATATACATACAGTTCACGCAGAATTACTGTTATTTAAATAAGATCTGAGGGTCATTTATTTAGAAAAACATTCAGTGGAAAAAAATTCTGATTTAATGTCCTCTCATTATTATTATTATTATTATTATTATTATTATTATTATTATTATTATTATTATTATGAAGGAAATAAAATCCAACATTCATTTAATTGTATTTAAATGTCAGAAGATAAATTAAACCCCAACGAAAACTCACGTGAATAAAATAAATTAAAAGAAAACATCAGAGAAGAAAAGAACAGAAAAAGAAAGAAAAGAAGCTGAAAGAAGCTGCTAACTCAGACTTTTGTTCTCCGCCAGGGCCTCGGCCACCGGACCACCTCCTTCTCTGTCCTGGACATCTTGGACCCCAACAAGTTCACGAGCAACCGGCGACACACGTCGCCGTCGCAGCACGTGAGCCACCACGGCGAGCGCGAGCTGATCGCTTACGACGCGGAGAACCGGAGAGCAGGACCAGCGGAGCGCGAGCTCAGCAGCCTGGAGCCCAGCAAGAGCTGCTACGTGGCAGAGGAATATCAGAGCAGTGAGTCAGTCAGTCTCTGCTATGTTACTGGTTGCTTCGTGCTTTTCTTTAGTTTTTTTTGTTGGTTTGTTTGTTTCTGGGGGGCATATTTTAAGGCAATGGAGTCTTTTACTAAACTATTTTTAATTTTAGAGTGCTGATTCATTTTAATTGATATTTACTATTTAAGGTGTGGTAAAAAAATTTCCCGTTGGGTCGCTTTATAAAATGCTTATTTATTATTATATCCATTTTTAATCACTACTTACCATGTTGGGTAAGTAAACTATTATTAAGTTTCCCGTTCACATTGCTAAACTTCACCAGGAAAATAAAGCTGGACTTTCCATCTCATAGGACAGAATTGTGAATCCCAGCCGACAGCTGAATCATTGTTTCAGGAGGTTCCCGCTGCTTGTGCTCGGATCCGTCTAATCACTGAGAAATAAATAGATTTTAAAGCTGGAACATGCACTCAAATCCATCAGGAATGAAAACTGAGTGTGTTTCTAGTTGAAGACTTAATAATTCGTTTTCAAAAGGGGGGAAAAATCAATTTGGCTTCTATTTAGAGCTCAGTTTAGAGAAAATAAAGTTGACAGGCTGCAGTGTGTGTGTTTTTAGATCTGATCTGATCTGATCTGAGGTGTGTGTTATTGATTGGCGAATATCTGTTTCCAGCAGCAGACTGGGGGAACTAATAGAACTCATCTAGACTGCAATCAGATCACATTCTTTTATTTTTATTTTTTAATATGAACATATATTTTCCTTTTTTTCATCATATTCACGTTAACAGACGTGTTGCTGCGTCTTACAATCACTTATTCCAGTGTTTCCCAACACTGGTCCTCAAGGCAAACGGCCCTGAATGTTTTAGATGTTTCCCTGCTTCAGGACACATGATTTCAATTGTTGACTGATTAACAGGGTTTTGCTGAATTGCAGTCATCTGAATGGGGCGTGTTGAAACAGGGGAACATCTAAACATGCAGGACAGTTTGCCTTGAGGACCAGGGTTGGGAAACACTGACTTAGACAAACCAGACACACCAATGAAACCAATAAGCGATCTTATTCACTTTGGAAACCTGGCAAAATAAATAAAAACGTTTTCCAACAAGACAAATTTAATGATTACAATTATGATAATGATAATATTATTTATTTATATGTAGAGGAGATTAAATAAAAAAAATCACAAGATATTTTACTAAATAAATAACGAATGTCTCTCATCTAATATGAACTGTTGCAAAAAATTCAATCGATTATTCGATGATAATTACTATAGATGTTATAGATGCTACATATGTTTTAATAAGAGTTGGAGAGTTTTGGAGATTAAATAAATCAATCAATCAATCAATCATTTTTTTAAATAAATCAGATTACAGTTAAAAAAAACTAAAGCTAACCTTTTAACTATTATATAATAATTATAATAATTATAATATAATAATTATAATAAAAAAATATTCATATAACCTTTGTTGTTTTTATTGATTAAAAATTAACTAATTAGAGCACGGATATGTTTTAAACTAAATAGCATTTCTATTCATTCATTGTCAAGTGCTCAAAATATCTGAATTGGTTGCTCTAAATTAAAGTATTATTTTAATTTTAATCATAACTCATTAAAATTTGTGCTTAATAATAATAATAGTCCTATCTGAAAATGCATTTCAGAGTCTGTATGTCTGTTTTTTTCCTCAGCTTTCAAAGCAATTTTTCCATTATTTAGAAGAAATTCAGTAAAAATATTTATAATTTTTTTGAATATTGAAAACTGTCAGATCTGGTTACTGTGGAAGCGCAGCAGCTTTTCTTGCCTTTTAATTATTTTTCTTTAAATGTCAGTTTAATTTTTTAAGTTGCTACAGTTGAAATTTTCATCACATTTTCTATATTTAATGGTTATAATTATGTCTTATAACCATAGATCTGGACGTTTACTTGGTAAAATAAATTGTAAAACCTGGGCTATGAATATCTGTTGAACGTAAAGACAATGTACACTGGAGGAAAAAAACAAAACAAAAAAACTTGTGACTGATAGATGTGGTAAGGAAACAGTTTGATGTTCACATTCAGGCCACTTTTCTGTGCCCAGCTTAGGTTGTTTTTATTCATCCTGCTTTAACAGAGTCCTGATGTGCTTTAGGAAATTGGCTGATGATGACAAATGACAAGCCCTTCATCTGAATTTGGGTTATATTTCAACTTTTTTGTGCTGATACCACTACTAAGTCCCAATATTCATTTAAATCAGCCTTAGTTTATTTTATTTTATTGGCCGCTGATGACAATCAATATATAAATATGATATATAAATATGTTATATAAATGAACAGAAGCTAACTTCTGGAGGCCAAAGCCTCCAGCAAACCTGAAAGCCTCATTTTATTTTTGTTTATGTTTTACTGCAATTCTATATTTGCTGGGCATAACTAGGATCAAACAAAAATGATCCAAATATCATTGGATATTTTTTAATCTGACTAACGAGACTCATTGGGACATATTCTAATTTCTCCTTTAACCATTTTTTTCATGACATGTGAAAATTAATAATGAATAAATTCATAAATAAATTCATAAATTCTTAGTAAATGACTAAGCCCGTAATTCGTCATACCCTGGACTGATTCAGGTCTAGAGTTGTCTTTTAATATTGACCAACACCTATCTTTTGACTGTAATGTTCATATTTTAGTGGGTCAGAGATACTCCTGACTTTGACCTGACAGATAATCTGTGCAGGGAGCTGATGAGGGTGATAGCAAAGTTAGGATTGGAAACATGCAGAAAGCGGCAATTATAATATAGACTGATTTAATGTCAATATTTTTTTCCTTTGATTATTGAAAAAGGTAATAATGTGACATTCTTTTTTTTTTTTTTTTACAAAAACCTGAATGAAAAAGTTTTCAGAATTGATGCTCTTTTCACAGAGCATCTTTAACCAAAGCCTGACTCAGATCTGTATTTAACTTTAAATGATTATTGAATAAATTGCTTAATAAATGGAATAATTTTAATCTGTAGCTGAAGCAACAAACATCTGCAGCCATAACTCAGATCATCATATCTGTACTGTGATGTTTAACTACAGAGCCTGGCAAAAGTATTCACACCCCTTTAAATATTTTCACATTAGAACCAACAAACCTCAGTCTAGTTTAGTGGTTCCCAAACTTTTTCTCCTGGGCCCCCCAGTGGTTCCCATACATTTTCTGGGCCCCCTACAGATTACAAATGGCTGTCTGGTGGAACAAGGCATGTGAGGGGGGCAGGGGAAGAGAGGATTCTTAGAGACTACCTGTCTGTAAGAACAGGGGGGGAATATACTTTTTTGGGGGCAAAATGAATGAACATTGATAACAACACCAGTAGGCAACGTGTTAAGCTTAAGGTGCTGTTTTGATATTAGCTAGCTAGTCATCTTTTAGCTAACTTTACCTGCATCCAACAGCTTTAGTCAACTCAGTCTGTTAGTTTGTGGGGAAAAACTGTGAAAAGTTCTTTGCATTTTTCTGTTTTGCTGCCATGACTCTAACATACCTGCGTAGTTCTGCACAGCAGCAGCAGGTCTCCTTCACTGCCACACAGGTATAAACCCAGCGCGAGCGTCGTAGCGCTCATGTTGCGTTTAAAGGCGGCTCGGAAAAACAGGTTACCACATGTTAACAACAGATTAAACAGTTTTAACTGCTGATAAAAGTGACAGAGGAGACAGATATGGGAAGTGTAGAAGCCCATACTGTATCAAATTGACATAGGAATAACAGAGAGTTGGCCATTCTAAGGTAAAAACCCAGCGCATACAGAGTTTATGTTTTTTTTTTGCGCCCCACAGTTTGGGAACCTCTGGTCTAGTTTATTGGGGTTGCCTGTAAATGACTCACTAGGCTACTCTAGCTGTTCAAGCTGATTGTCCTGCTGGAAGCTGGAGCCTCCAACAGCTTCTCCTCCAGGTTTTCCTGATTTGGCTCTATCCGCTTTCCAGTCAGCTCAGACAAGCTGGAGAGAACGTCCTCACAGCATCATACTGCCACCAGCATGCTTCATCATAGGGGCGGTGTGCCACACACACCATGTAGCATTTAGGCCAAAAAACCCTGATTCTGGTTCTATCTGCTGGCTCGTATCAAACTTTAACTAGGACCATGTGGAGGTTTTTGTCATCAGGTTTGAGCTAAAGTGTTGAAACAACAGCTGCTGTTAGTGATGCCTTTACTAACTATTGGGGGGAAATATTGTATAGTATATACAGTCATATTCCGTAAATTAGAATATGTGTTCCAATGAGTCCCGTTTGTCAGATTAAAATCACCACCTGAGAGAGTAAAGAGTTTGAATTAAGCCCAGCCCACATTTCTGTGAAAAGAAAAAAGAAAAAGTTTTCATATTGATCTGATGTAATATTCTAATTTTAAATGTCATGGGTTTTATTTTAGCTCTAAGTGAAAAATAATCATAATTAACAGAAATAATTCAAACATCCCATTGTGTGTAATAATTATATAGAATGTGTTTCACTTTGTGATTAAGTTCCTGAAATAAATGGGTTTTTCAGTAATATTCTGATTTAGTGATTGTCTCTCTCTGAACGCAACTTTCAGTACTTAATACTTATTTATCTATTAGGAATCTTTTTTTTGCCAATATAATTTTCTATTTCTGAGAAAATTAATTTTGTGATTCACTTCATTTAAATACAGATTTTAATGCTGAAATGAGATCCATCTGTCTTTCTATTTCTCTATATCTCTCTGTCTATCTCTCTCTATCTCTATACTCAGCCAAATAATCAAGATGTTTGGACAACAAGAAGCACCTGACTAGTTTTGAGAAACACAAAGCTACAATTGTAGCTCAGTTAACAGTCGCGAAAAGGTAGAAATAGAAATCAGTAGCTTCATTTCCTTCCCTTCATCCAGCTAATCTGAGTTATTCCAGATTGACATGTATTTGATGATTTCATATCCAGTTTTGCTGGATTTGATTTCATCCTAGTCATGAGCAGGACAGCAGACCTCCAAGACAAGCAGCCCTCTCTTGGATTCCTGCCTGAGGTGTTAGCTACATCTGTTTGTGGCTAAAGGAGAACTTGTTGACTGGCATTACCACAGGTTCAAGCTTCCTGCACCTAAACTGTTGTTGTTGTTGTGTTCATCTTTCAGAGGACAGTTTTGTATACCGAAGTCCAGAGGAGGAGGACTATCACCGCTCTGGGACTCCAGACTCTGAGGGTCCGGATGGGACCTACAGCAGCGAGGAGAGTAGCTCTGCTCTGCCTAGCAACGGAGACAGAGAGCTGGGCCAGCACGGTCACTCTGACCCCAGCAGAGACACAAAGAGCCCCGGTGGAGGGCCCCCGGCTCAGATCAGCAGTGGTCAGACCAACACAGGGCAGGGCACCAAGCCCAAGAGGAAACGCTCCGGCTCGGACTCCAAGTCAGGGAAGCCCCGCAGAGCCCGGACTGCCTTCACCTACGAGCAGCTGGTAGCGCTGGAAAACAAATTCAAGTCCACACGCTACCTGTCGGTGTGCGAACGCCTCAACTTGGCCCTGTCCCTGTCCCTCACCGAGACCCAGGTCAAGATCTGGTTCCAGAACCGCCGGACAAAGTGGAAGAAGCAGAACCCTGGAGCCGATACCTCTGCCCCCACGGCGGGGGGAGCCGGAGGAGCAGGGGGCGCAGGTGGGGGACCAGGGGGAGGCCTGGGCAGCCTGAGTCCTCTGAGCCCGTCTCCTCCGGTCAGCGGTCACCTGGCCATGCACGCTGGCTACGCCGGACACCACCACGCCCCCACAGGGAGCCTGGTGCAGCTGCCTTTCCTCACCGCCAGCCATGTCCTATCTCCTTTCATGCTGGGAACTCAGAGCTACGCTGCGCCTGCCTTCTACAGCACACACCTGTAAAGCCACACAGAGACCTGCAGAGCAGCAAACCTTTTTACTACCAATACCTGAAGACTTTAAATCAGTGGATTATTTTGATAGATTGTGAATATGAAACAGAACTTGTACATAAATCTATGTTGTAGCTTCCTCTGAATGCTATCTGGACCTGCGTGATAGACCAAGAATTGAGTTCTTTCTTTATGTTTGATTGATTTCACGTCTGTACAAATACTGAATGCTTATTTAAGACGTAAGGAATGGCTTGATCTATTGTCGGTACTGTGTAATTACAGCTGTGATCGTTTTCATTTCCCTTATTTATTGAATTTGTTCCAGTTGCTATGAAATCCCTGGATGTACCAAATCCTCAGCCTAACATGACACTGTCCTTTGATATTAAAAAGATGAATAATTAAGTGTAGAGATGGAGGCTTTTGGATTTCTTCTGGGGGGGGGGGGGGGGGGTTCAACAGAGGGTTGCGGAGAAACCATAATTTCATTTCACAACCTCACTTTATTTCCCCATTATTGTCCTTTCTGTTTAAAGATGAGAGGGCACAAATAGGATGAGGCTGTTGAGCTTAAGCACTTGGCAGAATAAATAAAAATAGCTATAAAAACATAGATCAGTATTTCTTACCAAGAGTTTCTAAAAGAGTAAGGCAAAAAGCTGTCTTTATTTTTAAAAGGGGTCAATTCTGTTCCATCTTTATGTACTTAAGATAGTAATTGACCATTTGCTGCCAAATTTAACTTGATTTTTTTTTGTGTATATATTTCACTAGAGAGAATAGATAAAGACATAAGTTGAGCTGTTCCGTTTCCCATTTAAAACCAAAATCTGGTTAATATGGTACCCAACATCTCGGACAAGCCCCTTAATCTGAAAGAGTCCCTTATTTTAACATTGGCGCAGATAACATTAAAATATGGGATGGTCCAGGTGAAAAAAAGTATACTTTAGTATACTTCAAACATACTTAAATTTGTGAAAGTACACTTAGGTATTAAGTGTACTACCTATAAGTATATCTAAAGTATACTAAAAATACACTTGTTCCAATTTCTAAATTAGTACTTTAAACACACTTAAACATAATTGTACCAAAATCCATCCATCCATCCATCCATCCATCCATCCATTCATTTTCTTCCACTTATTATTATTTATTTATTATCATAAACACTACCGTTACATTATGTAGAAAAAGGAACCATGAATTCACCTTAATTTAGACAAAAACTTGTTTTT
>CAEGAF010140155.1:0-25700 GCA_903067075.1 Micropoecilia bifurca
CACACACACACACACACACACACACACACACACACACACACACACACACACACACACACACACACACACACACACACTGGTTCATTTGTGTGTGTGTGTGTATGTGTTTGATGTCAATGGACAAGGCTACTCAGCCACTCACTGTTCCACCAGAGCTGGTTGCGTTCAGATTTCATCATCAGATAGATGTCACTTCTCACAGTTCTGCCCAGACCCAAGAGTTTTAGCTCGTCTTATGAAGTTGGATTTATGACGGTTCGTCTGAGAGGAATAAAGACCCTGCATGTCGCTCGTAAGGTGTCATCCAGATGAGGTTTTTCCTTCCTTTCCTTTTTTTTTGTGGTGCATTCATACCAGCCCTGTTTAGTTCGCTTTAGTCAAACTCTAGCTAGAAAGTCCAGTTCATTAAAACGAGCCATAAATACGCAATCAAACTCTGACACAAACCGAAAAAGAAAATTCTGGTTTGGTTGAAGTGAACTCTGACGCGGTTCAAACACACAGAGACTGCTCCAAAGGCCGGGAGCGACGATATTGCAGGGCATTCTGGGTAAATGCAACCAAAACAAACACATGTGTAACTGTCTGGCTTTTGAATTTTTACCAAAGACAAAAAAAGGTTTTTTTTTAATGGGTTTGGGTTATTTTAAACAGTGCAGTGTGGAAGCAAAGCAAAGTGTAACAAAAGTTGCCATTTTTATCCCCAGTCGAACAGAGTCTACCGGACTATCAGGTGTGAAAACATTCTTTAAACTTCAGCAAAATCTGGGTGTCCTTTGTGTGGTTGAGTCCGCTCTGGAGGAGGCAGGAAGCTGAAGGTGAGACAGCGTGAGGCAGAGAGTGCTGCGGTGGGGTCAAAGGGCCGACTGTAACCGTCGGATACAGTCAGGTGTTTCCCCAGCTTATGGTTCCTTCCTGTCCGATAGGAAGGGCCGTTCACTGGCTGTCGGCTGATGTGGAAACGGGGAGTTTACTGTGGATGTGTGGCTCCGTGCTGTCAGTCATGTTCCTGCATGCGTGGCTAAATGTTCATCGGCAATAAAACCTTGGGTCAAGCGTTGGTCCTGCCTCCCTGCGGACCAAGTGACCCTTTCGGCATCCTCTGCAGCAGAGAGTACATGGATTTAACAGCTTTACTGCAGGAAAACATCCACGCACCAAGCCACGGGCTGGTCCTGGATCCGAAACGTGACTGTTTTTCCTATAAATATTCAAGCGAAAAGTCCACTCTGGCTTTGCATTGTTAGGAACAGTTTTGCTGCGCAGCATGTTTATATACAGGAAACATCCAAGGACAGAGGAAAAACTCGGCTGAAGGGACAGGACCGACTGGCTGAGAAACTTGGCTGACCTGATTAGAACTTGAGGTGGCATTTGTAGAGAATGAAATAACACATGGCGGTAGCGACATACCCCCGCTCGGTTCGGAGATATTATGGAAAAAGTTGATTTACAGATGCAGGGCCTTGAGAAAGTACTCATCTCTTCTGAACGTCTGCCCATTTGTCTTTTCACGTTGCAATCACAAACGTCTACGGATTACAAAGTACCGCATTATTGTGGATCGCGAGGGATATGTGTAAAAGTCTGAATAGTGTGATGTGTATTTTTATCTGGTCTCCTTTACGCTAATATCAAGTTAAACTGCCGTCAGAAGTCACCTAATTAATAAATTCACTTGTTCGTAATTTATTTTCAGAATAAATTCAGCCTTTAGGGGTTCAGTAGAGAAATGTAGTGAGCAAACATAATCATGAAGATCGGAGGAAACGGTAGGCACATTAAAACATTAATAGGAAAAAAAAATCAAGGACGAAAACCTTAATGACTCTGCAGAGATCCATCCACAGGTCAGTTGGGAAAATCTGTAGATATGAAAACTAATCGAATCAAGAAATCCGACTTTGACGTAAAAGTAATATGTTTGTTGAAATATTGAAAGATCTTCACAAACGAGGTCACCAAAAGTAATTAATTTATTCTGATGATAATTTTTTTGAAGGGCAATTTTGACTTTGAGACTGCATGGCACAATTCATTTATGTTTTTGGTTGTGTGTGATTGTTTTATCTCAGTTTTAATTCACGTTTTTGGTCATTTATTTATTTTGGATATTTAAAATATAGCATCTTCTACTTCCATGGATGAGTGTCTTTTTTTCTCCTTACAAAATTAAAGTTTTTTGATTTTTCAAAGGGTAGACTTGCATCAATATGCTATTATTATTATTATACTCGAAAATTGTCTCAAAACAACAAGAATTTATCAACCAGCAAAATTTGTTACCATTACAGGCGTAACCATAACTGAGGTAATACAGTCATAATATGAAAACGGGAATCTGGTTAGGTGAGACTAATGTAGCAAAATGTTAAAGTTTATACATTTGCAATTATAAATTACAGTATAATGTGGCATCATCCATGCAGGCTTTAACAATTAAATACTTGTGCCCGTCCCCTGGCTTCTGCATGTATCGCACAATATGTGGCGCGTTAAAATCTTGTAAAATGTTCATTACTTTAAAGTGCACACAGCCATGTCATACACTCACTTTCACACAGACCCCCTACTACTCCTTCATCCAGGTCTGCTTTATGATGCGTGGCATTCAGCTTCGGGTCAAATCACAGCCGAGGACGGAGGCTGAAGGGTGGAGGGTGGATGAAGCCGCTCGGCTGCCTGCACACTAATCAGGCTTCAACAGCAGACGCTACTTAATAAGAAGAAACACGAAGCTGCTGCAGCAGCGGCGAACATGACAAGGTTTGTGTGATGACCTAAATCGATATTTCGTCTCTGTATGTAACTGAAAACGAAACTGACAAGACGGGCTTTACGTAAAATGGAAATGTGTCATTCTTATCAGTGAAATCGGTATAAACTCCACAGAAAAACATTTGTTTTTAATCCAAAAAAAAAGCAGCATAGGATGACAATCTTTAACTTACATTTCCTTGATCCTAAAAGGAGTTTACGATTTTACAAACAGCAGAGGTGATTGTACTTCAGAGTAAGCAGCCTACTCATTTTTTTTTCTTTCTTACACATCCACACATTTTTTCTTGCACCTCCTGGCCCTTCAAAGTCATCAGCATTTATAGTCTGTGGGGCTCTTTAAGAGGAATAAAGCTGATATTTACTGTGGGGTTTCATTGAGGGTAAAAGCCCAGATTTGTGGTGCCCATAAACCACATCGCCCCTTCCTGCTTGTAAAAATTGAATGCCACACAGCTACTGCTGAGCTCTGGCTCCCAGGAGGCCTCCATTCATTTTTTTTTTCCTTTCCTCGTCAGAGGAGAGATGGAACAGAAGAAGAAAAAAGGACAGACGGTACATTATATCAACGTTGGCCATTCATGAATTCACTATACGCTAAAAAAAACATCAGTTCCGAAAAAGTTCATTGGATATTAAGATGTCATCATTTTATTTTCATATTCTATACATCAGTCATATCAAATAGTAAATCACACCTATGTAATACATTGAAGAAATTATGTAAAAGGTTTTCTGTTCAAAAAACTAGAAAGGGTTTTTTTTTTGTTTGTTTGACATTGCAACAACTTTCTGGTGCAGAAACAAGTCTGTCACGTTGTTCTGTTAGTTGTTTCTTTTTCATCAACAAGTTTGGAGATAATAAAGGGAATCAACTAGATTTATTTCTTGCGATGCATATTATATATTCTATAATTGCAATGTTACAATTTAAACTTGCATGTGTTGTGTGTTGGTGTGTTTAAGTTACCTCTGAACAGAAAATCTGCTTTCAAAAATCCTAATTATAGTTGTTGGAAATGAATGACGGCTTAAACAAAACAGAGATTCACTAAAATCAGAAATTGAACTTGACCAGTAAAACTGTAGCTGAAAAGAGAGTGATAAGTATAAAGTGATCAGTATAAAGTGATTGATTTACATGAACAGGTCTAAATATGGTGAAAAATGTGTCACGGTTAATGAAATACACTGAAGCAAGCCTTATGTTCATCAAGTTTCTTAAAATTAAATTTTGAAAGATGGTTCAATTTTCAGCATCTAAATAAATTGAAATGAACTGGCCGACCCATAAACAACCATAACGGACGCCCAGTGTTTGGTAAGAAAACCAAGCATTTGCAAATATTATCAATAGACGACTTAAAAAACTAAACATAAACCATAGTTTCTTGTTCTTCCTGATTTAGAGTCAGGCTAAATATTTGAACATCCTGTTAAAAAAAAAGGATTTCCTTCAATAAAATGGTAAAGTGAATACAAACTTTGGCATATTGGAGCAGCTTGCCTACCTGTGTTTGACTCTACATACAAACATCCTGCTAGACCACATGACTCCAGAACTTCATACTAAAAACCCAATTTCCATTGAATCCGTTAAGAAGGAGCAGCGGCTGCTGGTTCCCACCCTGCGTGTTGAATGGCAGAGGAAACACACAGTTTCCTCAAAGCGGGACTCTTGATAAAACTGTAAACCGATATTAACCTGCCTCCACAAGGCCTGCCATTCATAACCTCCTCTCCCCCCCCCACCCCATACGCTTTCACCGTGCCGCCTTCGGGGCGGGAAAAAAAGCTGTAAATTATATTTATCGTAAGCCGTTCCCGAAAATAGAAGATTCACGGGGTGCCATTTCAGACGGTGTAGCCGCAAGTGTTAGCTTTAGTGACATGAAAGGTTAGTTCAGCCAGAGAAGGGCGCCGCACTTTAGAAGCGGGGTCAGAAAAGTGCCCAGTTCAAGAAAGCCCAAAAGTTCCCCGCTCTTCAGCTGACATGACTTCCTACAGACATTCGGTCTGAGTGAGACCCGCAGCAGCCATGGAGATATGAAGTCACTGCCGTCTTTTTTTTTTTTACCCTTCCCAGTCCCTTCAACCTTTTTTACTGACGTTTATCTTTCTTCCTGTCTTTCATCACAGAGGTTATTAAACCCTGCGATGGAGCTCCGCCATGTCTAATCATTCCAACGGTAAACAACAAGAGCTCGGGGTGGGGAAGGAGCGGGGAGAAGGCGGAGGAGGGAGAGGAGAGGAGTGACAGATGAAAAAACACAGCTGGCTGAGCGCCGTGTTATTATAATTCTTTAAGCGATACTGTTAGCTTGGTCAGTCTTTTAGCTGCGCAGCTAATGACTAGCTACACCTAATTACAGGCCGCCAGGGCTGTGCCTGCCGGGACGCGGTATCCCTTCCCCGGATGGTTGTTAACCTCCCCCGCAGCTAGGAGCCAAGGGCCCAACCCGCCTCCCATTACCTCCCCGGCCCTATGCACCCACTAAATGCCAAATTAGCTTTAAAGGTGTTGTATTGTTCTCCTGGCGCGGTACGCGAGAGCTTTCGGTGAAAAAAAAGAAGAGAGAATAAGCAAGCAAATTTGTCCAAATAATCACGTATCATGTGCGTTTTAAGGCTAAAAGGGAGCAAAAAAAAAATTTAAAATGATTTATTACACTTTTGATCAGGGCAATATTTCAAAACTAATGTTGCAGAAATTTATTTGGCTAATTCAATCCTTTTCAGTCATCTGGAAGATATTTAATCTCACGTGTTGTTTTACGTCCAACACATTAAACTATGAACATGGGAAAAGAGAGGTCAAAAACCTCAGAAGCGTTTCAGTTTAGGTAATCAAGCTTTCGGATGAACTGCCTGTTTTGGTAGTCTAAAGGGACAGAGTGAGGTTTTAGATTTTCTAATAAAACAAACGGTCAAATTAAGAAGTAAGGGGGGGGAAACAAATCTAAGAAGTGTAATAAGCAGTTCTGTTCAGCCCCTCCGAGTCCACACCCAGGAATTACCTATTTCTGCAATCACTAATGCAAATCTTTTGTGTCATTTTTTTTTCTTTTTTTGCCAATTCTACAAAACAGCTGAAGCTCAGACGAACTGGAGGTAGAACATCTGCAAACGTCAATGTCCAAGTATTACAAATTCTCGATTGCATTTAGTTTAGGTCGTCTAGTTTGTGATTAAGTTTTGCTCTAAACCATTTCATACCTCTGGCTTTAAGTTTAGGGTCCACGTAGCTGGAAGACCTCTACATCATCTTTGAAGTCTTTTGCTGTATTTTTACCTACAAGTCTCACTCTGCACAAGCAAGACATTATAATAACTCCTGTGAGTTTAGATCCCCAACAATCACAAAGGACTGGTTTCTTGACATCTTGACTGGTTTTAGCTCCTTATGTTACCATCGACCTTCTGTTTGTTCCTCCTGGAGAAGCACATTTCCACAGCAGGATGCGACCTCTACTGTGTTTTATGCTGGGGATAGTGATAAACAAGATGCTGTGTGGTGTTCGTTTTCTGCCACACTTTGTGTTTTTGCATGCGAGTCTGAAAGTTATATTTAAATCTCCTCTGAGCAGAGTTCACAAGTGTGATTACAATCTTTAGCCAGCTTTGGTTGCAGTGGATTTCATTTAACGGCATCAACGGAAAATGCACAGTGCAGTTTCGAATTTAATAAATAAAAAAAATATATATGGAGCAATGAGACACTGCCTTTGCAAGAAGGTAATTAAGTAAAACGAGATGCAGAATAAAGCTCTCTAGCAGATATTTTAATTTCACGGGTCAGGAATTTGCGCTTTAGGTAGAAGAGGATGTTGTTTTTAGAAAACATGGCATGCTGAAGTTTTCAAAGGCATCTGAACGGACGCCTCTGTGGATGCTAGCAGTTAAAAACAAACAAAATGCTTCCTCCTGGCCGTAGAAATGGACCAACTTCTAGGTGAAATATTCCCTTTCACTGTGTCCTGAACTGACACACTGCAGCGCCGGTGCCAAACATTCAGTTGTTTTCCCCATCCAGTTCAAACGTCTCCTCATCTCAGGAGTGAGTGATGCGGTATTGAAACCATATGCCAGCCAGAATTCCTCATGGATCCTCCCATCCCGTCCAATCCCAGAACTCCTCTTTTCTAGCCTCGGACGCATGGCTGTCACAGGGGAGGCAGCGGAGAGAGGGTGGGGAGGAGGTGCACTCCCAACTTCCTGTGCAGGATCTAAATATTTACACTCCCAGTCGTGCCGAGTGGCGAGTGCAGCGAGGTCTTGATGTTTTGGGTTATGTAAAGTGCATTTAACCGATTGTCGTCACTGGAGAATTTCTTTGAACAGATTTGCTTTTCTCAGATATTCCTCATCCTCCTGATGCAAGAACAGGGAAGCAAAAGCAGACTGTAGCTTTCTGTTTGCTTAAGAAGCCTGAAATGAGTTGCTCTTGAAGTCACTCCGACATGAAAGCGAAGGTGACAGCCTGGCAGAGGAGGACATGAAGTTGTGTAACAAACCAAAAGTTCAAAGCGGTGCCACCTTAAGAATCCGCCGTCCCTGCTCAGTGAAACCTGCAAGTTAAAGCTTCCACCTTGTTTTCTGCATTAGCTCGGTCTTTGGAGGGAGCCACCGAAGATGCTCTGAACAAACAGAAAACGGAGCCAGACAAACTATTTGCAGAGAGCAACAGTGAAGCACAAAGCCAATCTGTCCCACAAATACATCTGTTTACCGTGCAGATGTTAAAGTCATTAAACAGAGCAGGCGAAGCGGAGCGAAGGTAAATTGCTTCCCAGGTAGCCGGCCAGGAGGTTCCATTTGCAGCGCCCCAGTCAGAGCTGGGTTTTGGCACCGGGCAGCAGAAAAGTTAGTCAGCTTTATGGGTATGGATGCTGAACCGTTTACAGTCTCATCACTAGCTTCAATTCTCATCATTAGCTTCAATTCTCAGCTCTGTGTGGATAATGTCAAACTGTTTCAGCTCCTACGAGAAGCACAAGTGAGCTTTGCTGATCACAAGCTTAAACTTATTTTACTGTCTTTGAAACAAAAGTTTTCTCAAGGCTTATAACCTTACCATAATTTAAAGCCATATTGGGCAGTCTTTACGTTACCTTTTTTACATATTTGTTCAAACTGTCACAATGTCATGAAAGTGTGTTATGAGACAGATAACCTGTGAAAAGAACGAGCTCCTTGTCAAAAACAACCAATCAGAGCCAGCGCAGTAAACCACGCTCATGTACAGTACAGACCAAAAGTTTGGACACTCCTACTCATTCAATGAGTTTCCTCTATTTTCATGACTATTGACATTGTAGATTCACACTGAAGGCATTACAACTATGAATTAACATGTGGAAATATGTACTAAACAAAAAAGTGTAAAACAACTGAAAATACGCCTTATATTCTAGTTTCTTCAAAGTAGCCACCTTTTGCTGTGATTACTGCTTTGCACACACTCTGCATTCTCTTGTTGAGTTTCAAGAGGTCGTCACCTGAAATGGTTTTCACTTCACAGGTTGTGCCCCGTCAGGATAATAGTGGGATTTCTTGCCTTATAAATGGGGTTTGGACCATCAGTTGTGTTGTGCAGAAGTCAAGTGGACACACAGCTGATAGTCCTACTGAATAGTGTTAGAAGACAAAAGCAGCTAGGTAAAGAAAAACGAGTGGCCATCATTACTTTAAGAAATGAAGGTCAGTCAGTTTGAAAAATTGGGAAAACTTTGAAAGTGTCCCCAAGTGCAGTTGCAAAAACCATCAAGCGCTACAAAGAAACTGGCTCACATGAGGACCGACCCAGGAAAGGAAGACCAAGAGTCTCCTCTGCTGCAGAGGATAAGTTCATCCGAGTAGTGTATAGCAGAGAGCAAGGGGGAGGTAGTAACCAGCGTACACAAAAGCTTGATTGACAACGCTAAGGCCCTCCTCCTGCCTCTCATTGGTTGCTTCTGACCAAGTGGTGCATTTCTGTAGTTAGCACTGGGAGAGGGCAGGGGAGCTACTTTTTTTGGAAAGATTATCAGCTTCATATTATTTTGTCATAACAGTGACAGTTTTAACAAATATGTAAAAAACATATATTACAGCTCTAAGCTACTCCAAGACTTTCTGTCTGCTGTGAATCCACCACAGATGGTTTATCAAAGGAAACACTAAAATGCAAAGAGCTTTAAAACTGAAAGGGTAAGAACATTTTGTAAGGTACTATCTATGATAACGCTATGCGTGTAAAAATCTGCTTACCTTCTATTTAAAGTATAATTGTTGATTTCCGTCAGACATGATTTCACTAAAGGTTTTAAATGACCACATCAAAAATAAAAAAAAATAAAAAAAATTGCATGATTTTTCCGACTGCAATGAGGACGGTCACTATTGCACACCTGAGTTATGTCTTGAACTAGGCTGTGAGTTCTTTTTCTGACTAGTTTAAGAAATGAGCATCTATTTTTTTGCATCAAATAAGAATAAAATAACATGTTTCCAGTGGGGAATTACATATTTGCTTAGTGGAGCTGAGGGGGCACACTGCCGGGGCGACGGCTCCATCTCTCCTGCTGCTCCCATCCAACGGTTTGCGTCGCCGTGGTTTGCGAGTCGCGTTATGACTCATCAGTCAAATCAGGCAGCGATCAAACCGATATTAACAGCGCGCCCATCGAGCGCCACTCGCACAATAAGCCCTCGCAGTGGCAGCTCAGCCTTAAGAGTTGGGGCCACAATTACTCAGCAGGTGAAAGGTGGGCGGGTTTGATTTGATTTGAAACGCTTGCAAAGCTAATAAGATGAGGATTATCCTTCCTCATTACATCATCCGGTAAGCTGCTCGAGGAGCGAACTGAGATGAGGTCACCTGTCAAGACAAACCACTGAATATTTAGCAGTTCTGTTCAAAATGAATGCTCCCTTTATAGTAGACCGAGGTCAAAGTGCCCTGCAAGAGGATGCATGGAGATTTTTTTTTTACATTTTTGTCACATCACAACCACAAACTCTTGTAGGGATTTCAAGAATCTTTTTTTTTTCCATCTCTACTGAATTTCATGTGACTTTAGTGTTTGTCCTGAAGTTAAAATGGCTGTATGAGATTATCGTTTCTGGTTCCTTTTGCTATGTTGACCGGAGAGCTTCGAGCCGAACTTCCCTTTTTCAGAATAAATAAAGTTGCTCGATTTGATTTGATTTCTTCCTCGTGTTTCCAGCTAGACTACCATTTGGTTGCTCTGGGTTGAATTTAAAGGTATCAGACTGAACGGGACCACACTTTTCTGGTTTTTATTCTTTTAAAGTTTTAAAAAAAAAACTACATCTTTTCCATACCCACCACTATTAAGTGCAACTTTGTGTTTTTCTACCATCTAAAAGGCCAATAGAACGTGGATGTTAAATGGCTGTTTTACAAGGAACCGTGTACTTTGAAAGCCAAAAACTCTTCCCTTCCCATCGAGCGCAAGTAGTTGTAATAAACATGCAACTTTTCTGACACTTAATTCCGAGTCCAAACCCTCCCAGCAACAGAAATCACCTTCATAAATCAGGAAGGAGGCTGAATATTCAATCTCCTTCTATCCTTAAGGGGGAAGCTGCAGGGAAAATAAATCCCGCACATCATCCCTGAGCTACAGTTTCCGTCTAATAGTGGCTGATTACAAAGAGATCCTGTGCAGGTCGGGTCCAATTTATCAAGTGCTTCTAAAGGAAATACCATAACCAGACAAACCATGTGCAGGCTGGAGATTATTCATGCATCTATGGAGGTAATGTCGAGGTTAGTTTTGTATCCGTCTGCATGCACCGGTCATTCTGAGGTCGGTTAAGGTTTTACCACACTGACCTGTTTGACCCGACCCTCTGGACGCCTCTTGTGGCTGTGTGGAGCGGTTGCGATTCTGGTGCCGCCGTTTCCCGCCGGCGGAGCGGGCGGAGCGGATGTGGACCTCGCTGACCTTAAAGAACGCCACCATGAAAGGCTGCTTCTCCAGCGCGCCGTCTCGTCCCACGAGTCCCGCGTCTTTGCAGCTGATGGTCTGACCTGCTTGGGAAAACGGGTAACTCTCAGATAAGTTCATTTTGACTGTTTTATGATCCGTTTTCGTTTCGTGTTGTCAAAAGGAAGCAAGTTAAATGGATATTCACTGAAATCTATTGACCGATCTTGAACAAAACGTCGATCAGAAACCAGGTTGAGAGTCTCTTGAGTTTCTCACCGCTACTGGTCTCCACGCTGACCTGCAGGCCCAGATTATGCACCGGACTCATCACCCACAGGTTGCTGGTCGCCGTGATGTCAAACTCCAGCCATCCTTCCTCAGCGGCCCAAAGTCTCCGAGACTCCAGCAGGAACAGATCCGCCTCTCTAAGGCAAACAAAACAGTCAGAACTTCTAAAAACAGGCGTTACACACAACAGGTGCAGTTGAACTGAGTTGGAGTAAAACTGTCTTGCTCAGTTTATTATTGGCCGAGGAGATTTTATAAGTTTCTGTATGTTTTGGATTTTTTTTTATCTCAAGACATCATGTATCATGACTCTTCAAATTTAAAGTTTAATCAATCAAAAACTCAAATTGCCATATTTGAGTTTTTGAAAAAAAAAATTCACATGCTAAGAAAAAAAGAACCTAAATATTGGACACCACAAAAAAAAAAAAAAAAAAAAAAAAAAAAAAAAAAAAAGCATACAATTAATAAATTTTAACAAAAAAATTAAAGCTGAAAAAACCCAGCAAAATTATTGGATGGGCCACATAAAAACCGCCACACTCTGTGACTCATGTATTGCTAAAACCATTCACGATATTTTGTCTGCGCGAAGGAGTCGAGCGAACTGTGTCGAACGAGGGAAAGAAATGTCACTCGTTAATGAGAAGAGAGAACCGAGGAGACGTAAGAAAAAGGCAGAGCGTGGATGATAAGAGGGCCCCGTCGTCCCCCTGTCCCATTAGAGACGGTAATAACAGCACCGGGCCCCTGGGACCGTCCTCCCAGAGACGACATCAAAGCTCCGCAATCATCCAGGTGTTCGCAGAAGGCCCCTGCAGTCACGTCTCCGCAGCCCCGCTTTATTGGTCTGTAATGAGAGCGTTTCTGACAGCTTCCGCATGAAACCCCCTCCGCACGCAGCTGGGCCACGACGCTGACGCTTCGCATGCCGATCATGTGACGAAAAAAAGATCTCCACCTGAGATCCAGTGAAAATTTTTATCACTGACTTCTTACACAAACTGGAAGCTTTAATTAACTGGAGGTGGGGGGTTTTCGGATTTGGGGTGATTGAACGTATCGGAATATTGTGTGGTTGTATTGTGATAACAAAAGCGACGATAAGAACTATTTATTGCTTCTTTCTTTTTTTTAGGTAACTGTGTGGTTGTGATCATATCCCCACAAACACAAATGCTGATCTTGAAAACCATGTGCGTTTGTTATGCTTCTTTAGGACGGCAGTCGCATAAAGAAGGATGACCTTTTGCGCTAAACTGCACACAGTAACTACTGCATTTAATCATATTTATTGCCATTTTCATTGTGGAGAAAATGGTAAATCTTGCAATCCCAAAAATACATACAGTTTTGGGGGATTTAAAGCGGCATTTAATTGGAATTTATCACAACGATAAATAGGAATTCATTTCATGATAAGATATTCTTCATGAGAAATTATAAACAATAGGATAAATATCCACCCCTAGTTTGAAGCCGCTTGTTTAAATAGATCTTGTTGGTTGCTTTGCTCATCTTTATATGCAAAATAGAAGAATTTTATGGTCCTTTACTAAAAAGGTATATTTGCAAAACTAATAAACCAAAATGTGAGTGAAGTTTCTTTAAATATGAGTATTAATTTCATTTTTAAGACATTAAATAATTATTTTCAAAGATAACCATAAGTTAAGCGCTCTACGATTGGTAAAGAAAAAAAAATGCTGATTAGCGGTCAGCAGTAGGGAGTAGCCTGCCTTTTCTCATGTCAGCTCTGCCACATTTTTGGCATTGTAATCTCTCGCATTCCTGGCCTGCTGCTCAAGAAGCCAATCGAATGAAAAGAACAAAGGGCGTCAAGCTAATTAAACACTCTATCATTACAGCTCAGAGCCAAAACGGGAGTCAGGGCCACGGGAAAAGTTAATAGGCTTCCTGCAGATTTGGCCAAAGTTACAGTTTAACGTGTAAAATTAGGAGAGGGGGGAAAAGAAGGTCCTTAAAGCTAAAGATTTTTTACTTTTACTTCACTTAAGCCCCAACTTGGTAACCAAACAACATCTTAAGAGAAAAAATTAATTCAAGAATGTGAATTTTAAGAAGTTGTCTGCTCAATTACCATGTTTTAACAACGAGCGGTAAGATCTAATTCTCCTTAAAATACAGATGTATGGGCCTTACAGAATGAAGACATTTAGTAGATATTGAGTGCTGAAGCCACCCAGCTCAAGGTGTCTTACTATATCAATTCTCCGTTGCCAAAGGGCCTGGTGAAAGCGAAGCGACTGAGAATAAGTTGAAGTATATCAGAAATTCTCTTTACGTTGTTAGTCATAGAGCAGACTTCCTGAAACACCAAACCCATTCAGAGACGCCGTTTATCTGCCCTGCAGAGGTAAGGTAAATATTTGACATGTATCAGCTGTGGTTATTTAGAAGATGGGACTCTTTTAAAGCTGAAGTTATTTCTGCAAGAAGGGGGGGAAGGATTTGCACAGCTTTGCATTATAAACATGGGATGAAGCGATGGACACCACACAGGAAAGCAGAAGGCCGTTTCTAAGCTGCAGGAGTTTCACAGCAAACTCCCATCTATGGGTTTACAGTCTCAGCTGTTTTCCTGTGAACACCTCAGAGGATTGTTCACATTAGTGAGCAGCAGCATCATGAAGACCAAGGAACACGGCAGACATGTGAGGGATGATGTTGTTGAGAAGCTCAAAGAAGGGTTAGGCTACAAAACAACTTCCCAAGCTTCGAACATCTCACACAGCTCTGTTAAATCCATCATCCAAAAGCTGCGAACCCACCAACATGTGGCCGTCTATCTACACTTTCGGATCGGACAACCAGAGAACCAGAGAAGCAGCCAAACGGCCCATTTTAACTGTGGAGGAGTTCAGGTGTTATGGTGTGTTGACAGTACAGCTATTAGCACTCCACAAATCTGGCCTTTATGGGGGAAAATAAAGAAAGCTATAGATGAAACAAAGCCTCAAGTCTTATTTGACGTTTGCACACACCTTGTAGGAGACGCAGCAAACACCTTTTGGCCTCAATGTAAAAACTATGCGGCTGTATTAAAAGCTCAAGGGACGCTACGACTTCTGCAAGGCGCTGAGCGTTTGTAAAAACATGCCTTTATTTCATGTAGGGCAGCTAACTAGTTTAACCATGAAATTCTAGAAGTTTCAGTAACCTTGACACGGGGAGATATGAATCGTTTTTGAAAGAACCAAGAGTTAAAGGCCCGTGGTGTGTGGCTCGTACCCGTCAGGGTGCTCCTTGACCACCTGGTAGACTTTGAGCATGAAGGTGTCGTTGCGAAACGCTTGGCTCACGCACTCCTTGTAAAGGCGGAACTCGGCTGCCGTGATGGCCTCGCCCTCTGGGATCTGCGACAGGTTGAACTTGAACTCCTTGTGGTGACGCCGCTGCGGAGAGAGCTCCCGGTCATACTCCACTGCGGGAACAGGAGAATACAGGGGGGGAAAAGGTCAACAAAACTGTAGCATACAACTAATACTCATCGTCACTTTTTTTTTTTTGTAGCTGCACTCACAGTCCAGACATATGAGTCTACAAATAAAGACCAAAGTATATATTTACAAACAGGGATTTCCGTTTAAATATACAGCAGAGACTGATGAGCGGATATCCTTTTCGCAGACTCTGCTCTGAGGTCGACCACGGAAACCTTTCATGCATGTAAAACATGTGATTTATACATGAACTCTAATAGGTTTTGAGGCTTTCACCGCCCCAAAAATAAATCCCTGTTATCATCAGGTCAGAGTGACTTTTTTCTTCTTCTTTTCTCTGAGCACCGGCGAACTCGGAGACATCTTGCGACCTCTTCTGACAATGTGTAGAGGACAAAAAGTCTCCCTGCTGTGCTTCTAATAGCAATATAGGCTAGAATGATACCGTGCGCCAAGAGGAGTAGATTCTTTTCACAGTTGGATGCCTTAATCCCAATTTGAGAGACTGGACGGTTTACACAGGAAGGAAGAAATCCCAGTAAAAAAAACCCGGGGACTGCTGCCTGCATTTCTTGTTTACAGGAAAAGCTGGAAAAAGGTAAAAACTTTCACAAAGTTATTCCCTCAGAACCTAAAACCCACATTAGCAGGCTTTTGATTGAGGAGTTTCTCATACGTCTCATCCCGCCAGAGACACCAACACGCTATCATCATCTCTAATCCAGCTTCCAATCAGCGCAGAGACATTCAGTAATCTGCGGTCTCACCACAACCGACTTTAACTGCAGACTCACTGAGAACCGTTCCACCAACTCAGCTTTTCACCCAATAAAACCGGTTTCGAGCGGTTTCCGGATCTCACCCAGGGTCACAACTTTTGCGCGACACGTTTCAGCCACCTTTTCTCGGCGAGGCTGCGTGAAGAAATCGCACCACTCCGAAGCCTGGCGGGCTTGGTGGTTGTGCGACCCAGAGACTGAAAACAGTGGGAAACTACTCGCTCGGTCCTGTGTGAAACCAACATCATCTGTTTACCAGGAGCCGTAAAGCATCCTAATTAGATATGCTGAAGTTCATTTCTTCAATGGAGGTTTCTGCGGCAGATTCTGTTGGCCAGACTGAGCAAACTACCACAGCTGCAAGCAATACTCAGGGAACATTAAAGCGCCTCGCAGAAGTATTCACGACGACGGAGCTTTTTTCACATTTTCACAAAGCGTGAATGTTGACGGATTTTTCTCGGGATTTCATGTGTGCGCAGATCCAAAGCAGCACAAAGGGACACATGATTTTATCGACACATTTTATTAATAATGATCTTAAAAGTATCAGATGCAGTCACTTTGATATCCCTAAATAAACCCAGTCGACAGTGAAACATACATGTAGTTATATCTCAGTTACGGCCCAAACATGCAGCCAAAACTTCAGTGGAATACTAAAAATAATAATACATTTTCAAACAGCCTTTGCATCTTCACATCTCAAAGGATAATAATAATAATAATAATAATAATAATAATAATAGTAGACTAGAGTTTAGAACAGTGCATTTCATGTGTTAGAATCAATCAGAGTGAAGATATGAAACAAACAGAGAATCTGTAGTAATATTTAAAAATTAATGTTTAGAGATCCTTTGAGATGAAATGGGGGGGAAATTACTAAATGCACAAAAGGTTTTTCTCAGGGTTTGGGGAGTAAATATCCCAAAAATACACGTAATTGAAATACATTTGTGAAATATTTTAAAACTAATTTTCCAGAGTTATGCGCTATGTCACTTGTTAAACTCGAGGCTTGTGGGTCAATCCGGGCCTTCCATAATGATTTCTGTGACACCGTGGCGCTATTCTGTTGGCTAGTCACACAAAGTTATACTACTTATGGTTATGATGTTATTAAATATGAAAAAAGTTCTGATATGCAAGCAGCTAACAGTTGCTGGCCACCGTGGACATGGGCAGACATCTGACCTGATCACTGTTTCACAGCACATCACGCCTTGGATAAGTTTACAGCTGAAACCTCAGTTTAATTTGTGCTTTTAGCCAAACGCTTTAAAGGTTTCTGGTCACTTTATGATGTGGAGACCCACCCTGTGTGAGCCGGTGACACGTTCTGGGAACAGAGCGTGTCACACAAGATAAAACTACAAATGTGAGAACACTGGAACCAGTCAGGCTTTCACAGAAGTGCCAGCCCCGCCTTGGACCCACACCCAGGAAGGTCAACGCTCCCCCTCCTCCCGCCTCCCCCCTCCTCTCCCCAGGCACTTCCAGCTCTCGTGAACTCAAACGAGGAGCCGAAGACGCGTCAGTCAAAAAAACGCTCATGCATAATGCATCTCTGCGTTGCTAAAAAAAAAACTCGGTCAAAACAAATTTTCATCACCGAAGCATCTCGGTTTACGGCTGCGTCTCCGTCCCTCTGCGACGCAGGAAACCACCAGTTGAGAACGAGATGTTATTCGCATCAGCGTCACTGAGACTTCTATCAGATGTGACAGTGATCGTTTCATCATCTTGCTCCAAAAGCTGCCCACACACACACACGTACACACACACACACACACACACACACGTACACACACGCATGCACACAGCAGCGACTGTGTGTGATAACAGCTCGGCTCTTGTGCTGACGGGTAGATCGATCCACTCAGCCTGTGTGTGGAGGCCTCAATCAGAGGTCAGGCTATGCAGAATGACTTTACAAGACTCGCTGTGCACCTCTGGGCTCGAACACAAACACACTGAAATTTTATACCGTGCCATTTAACATTCTAGTTAGTTTCTGGCTAGAAAATGTTTGATAAGCTAGATGGGGTTGTGAGAAGAGGTTGTTTTTTTCCCCCTCACAATTCAAGCATATGTGATCACTGCTAAATGGAAAAATAAAGAAAAATCCTGACGTAAACATAAAAAAAAGAAAAATTTAAATATTAGCTTATTGGCAAGAGCTGATTTAAGGAGTTCGCAAAGAAAATGCGCTGTGGTGCCACCACTGCTAGTCAGCTGGCTGAAAGGAGACTACATCTCTTCAAGCACAAATTTGACAGTCGAGATTAGGAAACTAAAAGAGGATCCGCTTTCAGTCTTAGTAAGTTAACATCTTTTAAACCCAGAGCTAACAAACTACAAGACAGCCATATATCATTTATAAGATATGAAATTTCACTTTGTATTTTAACGTCTACAAATTGGGCCTCTGTCTCTTAAAAAACTCCTTTTTCTGCCTCCGCCTTCAGAAAGTCATCACAACATGGCTCCTCTATTAGCCCTTTAGCAACGTTTTTATCAGCGTTGCACTGAGGAGCAACTCCCATAATGAGCTGAATAGCTGGGAAATTAAAGGATTTCCTAAACATGCATGAAAGAATCAAAGCACCATATTATAACATGATGTAAAACTTTAAAAAGTCGATTTCACATATTACTGCCCCTTTAAGCAGAAAGGTTAATTAAAGGCAAATGAAATATATATATTTGACAGATTTCTTTTGGTATTTTCCCCATAATGTCACACAAGTTTGTGTGTTTGAGATGTTGTCTTGAAACACAGACAATGACATCACACTTTAGGACTTCCCAAATTATTTAAAGGAATTGTAATTTTACCGTGAGAAGACGTTTGAGTTTCTAGAAAGTGATAGAAAAATGTTTACATTACTGTTTTATTATTATAATTATTATTATTTATCCAGTACAGTGTACGTCAACATCAGGTTTCAACTGTGTTTGGAAAAGTCCTCTGTAGAAAGTGTGTGGAAAAAAACGACAACCAAGAGGGAAACTGAATACCGCACTACAACACGCTGAACGATTAAGAACCAATCAGGGAAAAGCACATGTTTGGACTTCAGAAACAAATAAATGAAACATGATTTCCCTCACAAAGACAAACAGAAGCCAAGCACAAGAAAACTGAGTCTTTATGATCCTCTAATGAAGATGCTCTAAGAGTTGATTCGAATTTCCTGAACAATTCAACAAATTTTCTGGTAGCTGCAGAGAAATAGTTCTGCAGAGCCCCTCTGCAAAGGGGGAAACACTTTTCCCCTGGATGAAAAACCCGTCCGCGGATTTCATTAGGCTTTAATGAAATTCACAGGACGCGTTCCTTTAACGATTATTTTCCACCAAACCCAAACGAAGCCTCCAGGCACCTCGAGCTCACTAAACAACTCAGCGGGGCCCCGCTCATCAATCAATCAATCATTTTTGTAAATTTCGGGAAGGGGAGTCGTTCTCGGCGGCCGCACAATTAAAACTATGAAATACAGACGCAGGCCGAGTCTCCCGTCTCACATCCTGGTGGGTTTTTATCACTGCAGCCCTGTGTGAAGCAGCCTGGGAGCCGCAGCCTTTCCTGGATAAGTAGCATTCCAGCTGCTTCTCCGCCTTCTCAGCTTGAATTTCGATTAAAATCCACTGAGGGTTCGCATTTAAAATCAAAAGGAAGTCTTCACACGGTGCGCGCCGGGAGCGTAACCTCTGCGTTAATCCACCGTGACGTGAGCTTTGAGACAGAAACACACAAAAGGGAGAAGGGGATGCAAGTTTTTAGGATGATCCAGGGAGGAGGCCGCCGGAATAAACCAAACAGAGGAATTGTCCCTGTTTGTAAAAACACACGAATTACAGAGTTCAGTGGCTCACTTAAATATTTTTGCCTTTCACTTTCATCACCGTGATTAAAGCACAAAGTGCCAGTCAGACCAACCATGAAACCTGACAGCATCAGGGGAATTTTATGATTCACCCGGGCATGGAGGGTGATATCATCGGCTACGAGAAGCAGCGCCGCATACGGGAAGGAAAAACAAACCAAAAAGGAAACGCGAGTAAGGAAAGGAAAGCGGACCGAGACGACGGCTGCCTGATAAGGACGACAGAAAGAGGGACAAAACGCACAACGTTCTGGGGAACGAGAGAGCTGCAGACTGAGTCATGGGACTGGAAGGGACAAACCGGGAGGAAGGAGAGGAAAGAGTCGGACTGGGCTGCAGCAGAGAAGAGGAGCGCAGGAGATAGTTGCTGACAGGAAGAGAGTGAGTTGGAGGATTTGCAGAGTCCCCTGGACATTTTGACAGTAGCTGTTCTCTCATTTCCACCTGCACAACATCTGGCTCTGCTGTCTGCTTCTGCTGCTGCTGTAGGTATCCTGGCGGGGGGGGGGGGGGGGGGGGGGGGGGGGGGGGGGGGGGGGGGGGGGGGGGGGGGGGGGGGGCGGGGGGGGGGCGCGGNCACACACACACACACACACACACACACACACACACACACACACACACACACACACACACACACACACACAGAAAGGGTGAGTGAGTAAACTTTGCTCTCATGTTTCCATATGGTTCCTTTTAACAACCTAAATTTTGATTTATTATTTGAGAATATTAGTAGTTTAAAAGGTCATTATAAGACATAATGCACAGATTTCTTTAAATAAATCCCATTAAGAAATCAGCAAAGAATGAGTGAGTTTCTTAACTTTAATTTATCTAAAAATCCCACAAATGTGCTACACACAAAATAACATGACAGAGCCAACATACCACAGGTGCCAGGTCCAGTTTAAGAGCAGGAGTTTTTCTTCATGAGAGCTTTGAAATATGAGATTTTAATGAAGCCTGAAGATTATTACATAAGCACCTTGGAAAAAAACAGAGTTTCATCAAGTTTCAACCGAAACGCTGTGTACGCTAAAGGAAAAACAAGTGTTTAAATAAGAGAAGAAGAGTTTGCTACAGTGTGCTAGCTGCATTATTTACACATCTACAATGAGTTTAGCACCAGAGTTTTAGATTATTCAAAATTCAGATGTGACAAAAGCAAGCAACAAAATATCAGCTGGTGACTGGAATTGGCCTAAACCCAAAAATCTGATTCTTCTTACGGTTTTCCCGAATGCGCCAGTCGGTCCTATCGAGACATTTCTGCAACTTGTTCTGGATGAAAAAGAGCAAAGGACCTCGAGAGCAAACAAAAAAGCTGCAAATTTACTCTGGTTTGTCCTTCTGTGCTTGTTGACAGTGTTTTGTAAAGTTCATATAAGACCTTCCTTCAAGTAGTGACAGCCGATGAAGCAGCTGGTCTAGCTATGATAATCGCTGATATGAAATACAAAATGCAGCTAAAAATGTTAATTTAACATATTTAAGGACTGAATAAAAGAGGATGGCAAAAGAATCATCCTAAATCCATTTCTTTTCTGAGGAGAAAGTAGAATTGGTTAAAATTGTGCATGTCGGGGCTTAAAATGCAGAGATCGGAAATCGTTGCAAAAATTGTGATAGATGAAAATAAGTTACTAAGAGGAAATTAGGCAAGTGAAACCTTCGCCTAAGTCACCATCTGTAAAGTGAGAAGCAGCTTGGACGGAGAAGACGGAAGAAAATAAAATCCCCTCTTGAGTGAATGAAAGCCACAGCTTATAAAAAAATATAATAAAAGTTATTCAATGAAAAATCTACCGCAGTGATGGAAAGCGGGGGGGAAAAATCTACTGGCTGAAATACAGAAATTGAAAATGGAAAATAACAAGGCCCAATCAAAAATAACAAGATAGAAACAGAAAAAAAAAGTGGATAAAAACACTGAGCAGACCTCTCTGTGGTTAGTGGTCAGTTCATTTCTAATGGTGCTCAGCCAATTCCTCTGAAGGATAACTGAACATTGTGTTGTAGTGTGTTACGATACACTACATACAATACAACGTGATTAAGAACCATATAACTTGTTCTGTAATTTGTTTTGCCAACCTAGGCCAACTATGTCCCAAAGTTAAAAACGTGCCTAATGGGATTTCCTGAATTGTATAATTTGAACACAAACAATAATCTCTCCATCACAGATGCGCTCGTGATTCCACATGGACTTTCTCCAAATGACAAAAAATGAAAAAAAAACCCTGCAGACCCACTATGTTTGACTTGGATGCACAAAGATCCTGGTTAAACAGTTCGGTGCCAGCCGCATCCAGTGGGACGCCTGGTGAAGATGTTTCATAATAATGGCTTCTGCAGTGGCTTCCTGTGGCATTCTGCCACTGAAAGTTTGAAAATGTCAGCCTTTTAATTTCAACACATCTTAGTGAGGAGAAATGAAGTTTTGCCTAATAGAAACATCATGCGAGTAGATTTTAGAATTTAAAGATGCAGTAGGTAACCTTTATAAAAAATGTCTTATGTTGTTAAAACTGTAAGTACGTCCTGACAGAGTAATATGAGAGAGATAATCGGTGACAAAAATTAAGCTCCTCTCTACTGCCATTTGCAGAAATACACCACTCCCGGTGTGAAGCAACCAATCAGAGCCAGGAGGCGGGTCTTAGCGCCGTCAATCACACTGCTCACACCTTTCCCCACCCAGCGCATAGAAGTTCAAAAGTTTGCTACAGTTGTGCTAATTTGTGGAGAAACAGTGCAATGTTATGTAAATAAAATGTACGAAAAAAACCCATATTTTTATACAAGTTACATACCTGAAAATAAGTATGAGGTTAAATTCTATAGTTTAACCTCGACGCCAGGCTACAATATCTAGGTTTTTCTCTATTACAATAGATTGAAGTAGTTGCGTGTTATCTAAGGTTGCTGAGGTCTTTTATTACATCTGTCAGTTTAAGTTACTTTTAACTGTGCATTTTCATCCTCACACACCAGCAGACATGTAAAAGGCTAATTCATGTCAGCCTAGGCACCACACTAAATACAAATAAGTAGAGACAGCTTTGTGCCACAAGTCATTTTTGCAGACTAATGGTAGAATATTTAATAGTCCTTTCATACCTGGAGTTGCCTGATGCTAGTCGGTGGCCCCAGCTGGTCATTTGGTTTCACTGCCTCTGAATATAAGCTTTCATTTTAAAGGAAAGCTTTTCCCATAATGCATGTATGGAAAACCAGGGGTGTATTGTTTTGTCTTTTTGTCTTCGTCCAGCCCAAGTAAAGATCCTTACATCTGGTTTAGTGAAACGTATGAAGCAAAAGTTTTACACTAAATCCCTGATTCCCCAGAATGAATTTTGGCAATAAATAAAGTTGCAATCTGTAGAGCAGGAATTCAAACCAGTCAAGTGTTTTTTACTTTATGATACCGCCACAAACTTAGTGTAATTTTAATGTGAATTCATATAACTGACCTACACAAAGTAGAGCATAATGGTGAAGTGAAAGGAAAAGGATGTTTTAAACAATTGTAAAAGTTTGTCCTGAGCTCGTTTTTATTTCCTCTGAGGAATGAAAACATTCCACCTAAAATCTTCTACAAGCATTCTATATCTAGAAAATAAAATTTTGTTTTGACAACAGCTTCAAGCCTCGCCACTTAGTCTTGATTGGATTCAAGTCTGGACTTTGACTGGGCCACTCAAATTAAGTGACTGAAATCCTCCCGTTGTAGTTTTTGCTACTCATGTTTGCTGAATCCCCTGCATGGCTGATGGCAAACAAATGGAGCTAATAATATATGTTACTAATAACACATATAATTTTTCATATTTTTTTTAATCAACCACAACATCACGTGTAAGGCTTTAGAAAAATGTTATCGACTATTCATTTATTCTCTACAAATACATTGAAGTTTGTCATAGTAACAAGACAGAGGAAGAGTCAAGAGGTATGAAATCTTTACAGAAGGTATGAATAATCCAACAACTCTTTGCGTTCTATTAAAATCAGCATTTTGCTAAGCATTGCGGTGAAGAAGAGACCGAACTGAAACCAGATGAAAGATTCAAATGAGAATTTTCAAAAAAAGATAAAGTTTTGAAAAACACCCTTTAATTACATTTTTGCACACCAAGAACCTGTCAGCGCTCCTAAAGGGTTTGCAGATGGCTAACCCAATAAAATATGCGATGGATGTCCAAGGCATGAAAAGAATCCATCTGTGTTTATGTAATTACAGCCCATAATCTGTC
This sequence comes from Micropoecilia bifurca, assembly GCA_903067075.1. Taxonomy (NCBI): domain Eukaryota; kingdom Metazoa; phylum Chordata; class Actinopteri; order Cyprinodontiformes; family Poeciliidae; genus Micropoecilia; species Micropoecilia bifurca. The sequence goes on from CAEGAF010140155.1 coordinate 23,402, forward strand.
TGGTTTTTCTCTCCGACTTCATGGTTTCCGAGGAGAGGTCAGATATGTCTATGTCCTCTGTCCCTTGGTTATTCCTCCAAAGTCTCATCTAATTAATGGTTTGGCCCATCAGCCTGAGTTGCTCTGGAAACTTTTGAAAGTAGACACGTTCGCAACTCTTCGGCAATCCCTGCTATTTTCAATAAAAAAGGAAAACATCCCATGAATTGGTAATCATTGTGGTGTAAACATCAGACTTTCTGAGGAGGCCAAAACCATATTTCATGTCTTAAACTCTTTAACCTTTGGCACGGATGCAGCTCGAGGCGACTCTTGATCTCTTTTCAATATATCCACTCTGCTGCAGAGTTGGCACCACGCTCGGCCGACTCAAGGGGCCGTCTGCACGTCGTGACGAGGAGCTCTTTGTACTCAGTCGCCAGCAAAGCGGCCCGGGGTCAAGGGAAGGACGGCGGGGTCGGAGGTCTGCTGGGAGCCGTCAGAAAGCTGGGAGCAACTTTGTATACGTGTGCGCTCACCTTTGGAGATCCATCCTGTGCTCTGATCTTCTCCCCTGACCCCGGATCAAAGCAGACGCGCTGCACACCACGGGACCTCGCAAGGGCCACTGGCAGGGGCCCCATCCCCGAGTTCATGTCCACACCATGCCCACACAAAATGCAGCTCACGCGTGCAGGAGTGGCGCCTAAACGCACACGGGCACAGTCTGACCGGCGAAAACTAACCAAAGTCACCGGTTGCGAGCAAAAGGAATAAAGTAAAACAAGTAGCAGGTTCTTACACTTGCATTCCCACCGCAAATGTGCAAGCGGTCTGAGGATCGAGGGCCAGACAGCAGCAGCATCCGTCCATGGCGAAGATATGAGGCACAGAGTCCAGCCCATTACAGACTGTCAGGCCCCATTAGCAAACTGGGAAAAGACAGCCAGCAGCTCTATGCTGCGTGTCCAGACGAGATCTGTAGCGTGGCTTTAGCACGTTGCTGTTTACCACCAGGTTTAAGGAGCTCCTATCAGACCACTAGTAGGTGGTTGAGGCTCAGTGGAGCGCATGGCTGGAGTAACAATGTGCAACGATTCATTTCATATATTTATATATATTTATGTATATATATAAAAACTTGGTATTTACAAATCGTAGGTTGAAGGTCGGAAGCAAATGTTTTTATGGAAATATGCAGAATTGCCTGATAACAAATAACAGCAAGACATCAATGTTTTGAGTCATGTGTCTTTTTGCTTCAGCCGTCTTATTGCGAATAGTTTTAATTTACAAAAACAAAATGGTCAGTTAGGTACTTATCCAGTCTCCAAATAGCATTTTCAACACACAGAGTCTCTCCATTAACCTCAACTATGATCATGTAATAATACTCTCATTTGTGGCAAGCAGACATATTCTTTAACTCTGTTGTCAGAGGCTAACGCACTGGAAGAGGTGGCCAGATCACCAGATCTGATCCTACTTTTAATATTTACACAATGACAAGTTGGGCTTCATTTACTCAACATGACGATCTTTCAAAAACTAAAGCTACTTCTTTGAAAGTCAGCAAATAAAGACGATGCATCGCTCACGTATATAGACCCTTTCAGGATGTTCTTATTACTGGCAGTGAGATTTGATGGAGGAGGAAGTGAAACCGGACTCACGGTGCACTAATGCTGTGTCATTTGCTTCAGTAAATTAATCGGCTCGTGCAGATTTGGAACAAGACTCTCAGCAACTGGTTTGGACTGCGAACCGTTTCCAAATCTCAGCACAAGCTAACAAAAGGCTCTGTGAGATCTGATGAAATCAGGCTGCACACACAGACACAGAAATCCATCGACGGTCCTGGATATCCAGCCTGCTCCTCATCCATTACCTCCCACAGGTTACTGTATATAATGATCTCACTGGACAAGCATCCCCACAAACAATGGCCCCATTTGAACCATATAATCACATTTTTCTACAGTCGTCTTCCATATATTCCCTGAAAAACCAGTTGGGTTTTGTTTTTTTTAACGGCCTACCCCCAAAAAACCGCAGCACATAATGTCAGGCCAATAACACAGACAAACACACATACATCTGCAGGCTCAGAGTTCCCACTCTCCCACTCCATCACCACTGTGCTGCATTCCACGCTGGATGATAAAATTAGGTTTGGATACACATCTATCTTTTGTCATTTCGAGATCTTCGGCTGCAGCTTAATGTGTGTGGATTCGTGCGTTTGCGTGTGTGTGTGTGTGTGTGTGTGTGTGTGTGTGTGTGTGTGTGTGTGTGTGTGTGTGTGTGTGTGTGTGTGTGT
>CAEGAF010140164.1:0-16058 GCA_903067075.1 Micropoecilia bifurca
TCAATCAATCAATCAATCAATCAATCAATCAATCAATCAATCAATCAATCAATCAATCAATCAATCAGATTTTATTTGTATAGCACATTTCAGCAGCAAGGCATTTCAAAGTGCTTTACATAATTAAAATAAAAACAGCAGGTGGCATTGAATAAACAGAAAGACAAAGAGAATTTAAAAAAAACATTAAAAAAGATAAAAATATTAAAACTCGCACACTTTGTAGGACTTTAATTAAACATCTCACGCCTCAGAGTTTTTGTTAAAACGCCATTTACCAACGATTCTCACACCTCAGGGTTTTAGTTACATCAGTTTTTCCGCAGATTTTTACTAGGGTTGAAACAATTAATCAAATTAACCAAGAATAATTTGACTCATGAATGAAAAGGCCCGGCTGGGGTAAGATCCATACCTCATTAAAAAAAAAGATTAAAACCATCTATCAATAATCATAGCCCATGATTATTGGGCTATGATCAATAATCATAGCCCATGATTATTGATAGACTGATATGAAATGTTTATATCGTTTATAGGCTTTTCAGCCCTACGTTATATCAGCTCTGTTTTTACTTTTTAAGTGTGCACTGTCAAAAAAAAAACATTACTAATGTCTGCGGATAACTAACTGCTTTTTGCAAATGTTCTTTCCTTCAACATTTAGCAATAACCCTGTATGTCTGAGCCAAAATAAGCGACAGCAGACTTATTGTCTCATAATTGGCCACATGTCTAGCATTAGCTAATGCACATCCAAACAACAAAGCTGGCCAGGATGGAAAAAGAAATTACGCCTTTTTGAGCACGGCCTGATTTTCTGCCAGTCTGTCAAGTCTTTAAGCTACAAGTCCCAAAACCTTCTTCCTCCTCACTATAAACATAATAAATCATCAGATAAGTTAAATTTGACTGGTGGAGTTTGTTATCACTACTTTTGTTATGGATTTGACTATTGGACAACATTTCACTGTCCAAACACAACATCGTCCTTTCGGCTAACTTCATAGCTGACTTGTAGCCCCTTTTTTTTCCCTGTCCAATGATTTTGCCTAAAATAAATCAAAAGTAAGTGTTGTAAAAGTTATCATGCATAACCTTTAATAGTTTTTTTGAAGTAAAGACGGTTTGAGTAAACCCGACCTGCTAAAACGTCTCCTCGCCTGAGGCTTCGACGCTGTTAGCACTGATTTGTAAAGTCATGCAGCTGCCAGGAAAGCCTCATTTGTCATAAGACTGCAATCAGCCATGGACATAAATCTTGCTGAATGTCAAATGTAAGGCCAAGGAAGTCATGAATATTCAACATTTGTCTTGGGTTTCCTGCGCAAATCTGGCTTAAAGAAGCTAATTTTTATTTGATAGCTCTGTTAGCCTGAAACCAGACTCTTCTCCCACTGAAATATGAATATTTTAAAGTTTATGTAATCCTGTAATTACTAAGTCGTAACTCATGGACTTTAGGTCAGCGACATCCATTTTACTGATCTCAGTGTGAGTTTGGCTGACTTTGCAGAGGATTCCCACGACACAAGGTTCAAACGAAGTGGCTTGGCCTACATGAAGCTACACCTAAAGCACCTTTCCATCCGTTTTATCTCTCTGGCTTTAAGTTCAAGCGTCGGAAAGGAAGAACGCTGATATCCTGTCCTTTGACTCACACAGATTGGCCGACACCTTTTCCCACTTGCACATAAAAGGTGGCGAGCAGAACTTTGCTCATACGGACGTTAAAGACAACAACCTTGCCTGAAGCCAAGACATTTGAACAAAACACTTTAAAAGACGTTTCCCATCTTGTTTTGTTTGGCCTCTCCCTGAATGTGCATTCCTCAGGAAGTCTGAGCGCTCCTAATGAAACGAAACAAAAGAAAAAAAGGGAAGTGTGAAAAGACAAAGCCCTTACCTCGGGCTGATGAAGCCGGATGCCGTAGACAAGAATATTTCGGAGCTTAGCTGTAGAGGCCAGGTCAATCAGAGCAGCAGACTCCGTCGCTCTCCGGCTGCTAGACGGCTCCTCTGTGACGCTCAAATGCATCTATTTAAAAAGAAAAAAGTATTTAAAAAAACAGGGACAGGTTATTTTGCTTTATTTTATTTCCAAAATAATCCCAGAGACAGATGTTATCCTTAAAAAGTCTAAGCTAATTAGGAGAAACAATTCAAAGGTGTCAGTTTACTTTCTTTAAACACATAATTAATTATTATTTTAATATCAATCTCACATTTTAAGACAGATTATTGAGCAAATTATAAGGATTTTATGCATGCAGGGCCAGAACTCCATACAAATCTGTCCCAATATAAAAACATGTGGGGAACAAAAGATACTGAAGAACGAAAAGAAAAAAAATTTCAGACCAGAATAAATGAACGGATTTGTCCAAAATTAAGAGAAAACGACAAATTTAAATGACTGATGGGTCATTTAAGTTTTGATTGTATTGACTCATATTAACCATGTTTTTTCCTAATTCAACCAAGTTGATAACAATATGCTACCATGTTAGCAAAGTGCTTTAGTATCAGCAGAACTAATGTTTAGGGTTGGTGCTTTAGGGTTTGCACAATTCACTTTTTAGCTAGCAGTGCTAAACACTTTTCATTTTTTGATATTTTGGGGAAGATTAACAAAATGTCGTGTTAAAAAAATCCCTGATTTTAATAACCCAGGTGTTGATCTGGTGGATATGCAAATTTCAGTGAGCATTGCTTGGATATGCAAATTTCAGTCAGCATTGCTTGGCTAAAGCCAGTAATAAATTCAAACTATTGCATCAAATCACAGGTGCCAAAGTTGCTGATGTACAAGTTGGCCAAGCTGAAAAGTAAATATTTTAAAAGCATAATTAAAGGACCAGAATTAACATTACACTGAAACCCATAGAAAAATATCACTGAAAGTGCAGATATTCTCACTGCCAGGTAAAAACCATGAATAACCTGTTTTTTGTTGGATTAATCCTCACCTTTCTTTCTTCCTCAGAGTCTTTCTTTTTTTTTGTCAATTTCCATGTGAAAACAAACTTCACTGATTTCTATTTTATTTCTGAAGGCCTGAATGTGAAGCAGCTAAAAAGCTTCACAGGACTTAATCTGATCTCCCTTCACTAGAAGCAGCTTCATATTCTTGCTTGGATTCATCTTCATGCTATAAAAGAGAATTTTTACCAATAAAAGCTGCCTAAATTATTAATAAAACTCATGATTAGTGTCTCGGCCTCCCAGCCGATCATTTGTCATTGGAACAGAGTGTCCAGCTCGTTTATTTGTCTCCTGACTTTGTTTACAGCCACATCAGCTCAAGGCCCAGCTGCACTTATAACGACCAAATTCTCAGAACGTCTTACCGTCTCTGCTGCTTCCAGCCCAAGAAAAACAAGCGCTGTTACATATGCAAATAAACTTTTCACATATAAGCTAAAGGAAAACAGCCTTGAAATGAAATAATAAACCGCAGACGGCTCAGTTTGCCTTTAAGGTTAAGGACAGAATGCATTTGGTCTTGCTGTGACAGACAGCGGTGGATGGATGCGCCGCTAAGGAAGCCGTCAGTGACTAAATCTGCAATAAAAATAACAATAATAAATTTCGTTAGAGTGGTTTTACGTAACGTGTTTTTTGAGCACATGTTCCAAAGCTGGGAACAGGTTTCCAAGATGTCGGCCATCTGGGGAGAAAAGTTAAAAAGTTTAGACGGCCTTCTTTAGATGAAGAGATGAAGGTTTCTCCTCCTGAAACTGCTGAAGCGTCGCTGTGGGTTCAGTGGTTCAGATGAGAATAATGTGAAAAAAGTCATTATTTTAAAATATCTGAACCACTTAGGCTCATAAACTATAATTGCTTTCTGTTTTGAAATCATTGATCATGATTAACAACAATCTGCAGCCACAGTAAGGCCTGATTATACAGCCAGTTCTGCAGAATAATAAAAATAGCCCTTTTATACAACCTTTCTCATTTGCTTTTGATTTATCTCAATCAAGAACAAATTAGAGAAAAGAAAAACTGGCATGAGTCTTAGCTGTTATTCAAAATTCACTTTTTGCACATAATTCTTCCATTTGAGTCTCAACAGACTGAAGGTTTGTGGTCATTGTGTTCTGGAGGATAAAGGCTCAGGAAATGTCTCAACAGATCAGAACAAATCGGTTTTAAAACACACATATCAAAGCCGCCGACATGGTTGCAGAGTCCTGGCTGCTAACTCACCCAGATGATCACTGCCGGGTTGAGAACAGCTCGTTTTTCTGCCTCTAACGCCACAATTATGGCCTCCACTTCTGAAGGGCAAAATGGATCCACCTGGAGATCGAGGACAGCAGTTATTAAAGACGATGGGTACAGGTAATTATTGGTTGAACTGTATTAGATTGAAAGGGAAACTCACAGAAACCTTAATGAAGTTCCAGTCTTCCAGCAGATACCTGGCGTTGTCTCCCATCAGATCTGGCGTGACGTTCAGCTCCTGCAGGGATATTTCAGACCTTCAAATGAAGACTGGTGCATTCGAGGTCAAGAGAAAAACTGACTCCAGTGCTTCAGGAACCTTCTGGTTCTCGTCCCTTTCACTCCTTTGGTTATAACCACATGATTACAGAAATTAAAAGCCAGAATGGTCCATAAACCTGTTCTAGTTCTTTTAGTCAAGGTGGAAAGAACAAGAAAAAAAACTTTCTCCCTGGCAGAACAGTTCACACTTCACAAAAATTAAAGTGCAGAACTCTTGGGAAGTTTCATTGGTTCTTCCTGCTGCAGCATTTCTGTCTAATAATTGCAAGACACAGTTGATGTGTCTGGAACAAGCTGAACAAACTGATGCCAGTTTGTTCTTGCAGACCTGAAAGAGAGAGGAGACGTATCTGTCCTTGTGGAATATATGTTGGTCTTTATGGGACATCTGCAGTAATAAAAAAAGGTTTTGACATTATACAATGCAAATGATGCGTTTTTCAAATTCTCCAGCTTTACCTTTTGTGCTAACGGTTCACAATATGCCCAGTAATTTAACGGCTATTCAATGCATAGATCATTATCAACTTGTGACATTTATTATAAGAAACAAACATTTATACAGTTTTTTTATTGATGATCCAGTAAATACACTATAATTATAAGTCACACGCAGGTGATTCTGTAAAAAGAAAAGAGCATTGGGGGACTGATTAGAGGGATTAGTGGCCTGATTGCAATAAAAGAGAAGCAGATGTGTTTGACATCATTGGATTCCTTTATTTGAAATGATTATTTAGAAAAGAAAGTGTCAACAAGACCTAACGAAACAAACTTTTTGCAGTTGAAAAGTATAAAGCGGACTTCTTGAAAACATCTATTTATGTCTGAGGTTTATAAAATAGGTTACCAGAGCCTCTTCCTAATTCAAGCACATCTCAACAAATGTAGAATAGTATGAAAGTTTTCTGCAAGAGAAACTCCGCCTAAGGCTTCAGGGAAACATGATGAAGAACAACAACGTCTCAGGAAATGTAATAAAAGCAAAACAAAAATCTGAACATTCAAATTTTGGCCCAGAAGCGAACAAACGGATCAACTTCAGAAGACAAAGAAACATTTTAGTATAATCTCTTCTGATAAATTAGGTCTATTTGCTGATAAAGGCCTTTAAAACCATTTGTGTCTGAAAAAACATTTCACTATGACTGTAGTCACTATTGCTCTTTTCACCTCCTGCTGTGCCAGAAAACATTACATTAAAAAGTAAAAACTACACACAAGCCAAGTTAAATTACATTAAGTTGAAAATTGAGTAAAATCACGATACATCCAAGAACTATAAAAGCTTTTATGCCGAAACAGGCCCAACATGGAGATACTAATGTTTCCACTGAGTTCTGGGCTTGGCGGCATAAAGCAATCAGGTCACCCAATGAATTCATTTACCAATCATCTGTTTTGCTTCTAATTACGCTCTAAAACTGCAATGTCACGCTTGCATAAAATAAACACCATAATAGACAACCAGAAGCCGTCTCTGGCACTGATACACAGTGTGTTCTACCCAAACGAATAGAAAACGTGTAATGGTTATGGGAAACATGTGTTGGGGGCCAGCGGAGATAGATAACAGCTCACTGTCTATGGAGGAAAATCAGGTCAGTGCAACGTGTAAAAGATTTGCAAGCTTTGAACGGAGAAACTATCATGATTTAAACCAGGATGGCAGTGAAATCCTGAAGTAGACGTGTTTGTTTAAGATCACGCTTGGAGAGAAACCACTAAGCTCTCAACACTGCAGGAACTTTGAAGTTGCAGCAAGTTTTAAATTTAAAACGAAACCTGAAACCATAACATATTTCTGCTGTAATATTGCTTCTGGGAGTACAGTGCTGATCTAAGGAGACGAGGAAAACAACTAGCATGAGCTTCAAGCAGAAACGATGAACAATTTGTTCATCTGTTGAACAAGAACTCATTAAAGATGGACAAGTAAAAGTGCAAAGTACCAATACAGATTATTAACAGGCATGAAAATAACTGAGGTGGAAGGTGTTGCGATGTGAAACACAGACACTAAGAGGTCTGAGTTATGGCTTCAGAGAAAAGTTTAAGGTAAGTCAGCATTGACTGAAGCACCAAAACAGTGAGTGAAGGTTGGATGCCTGTAGAAACGTGACACAGAATCTAGGGCTGCATAATAATATCGATATCTCGATATATATCGATGTTTTCTTTTCTAGAAAAAAATCGATATTCATCTTCAAGTATCGTAACATCAACTGTCACCTTGTTCACTCACTGCTTGCTTCACCAGGTCATCAGGCTTAGAGTGATTCCTTCAGATGTTCAGGTTNAGTCTGTGTCCAACCAGAGCAGGTATTGTGTAGTTGGTGCTTTTAATCAGTTTTCAGTTAAATTAATTCAATCCAACTTTATAACAGTCATAAAATGTCGCCAAAAATCACTCTGTCCCTCTAAAATCTTTCAGAAAATCGCAAAAGTGTATTAAATTGTATCATTTGCTGAATATCGCAATATATATGGTATCTTGGGCAGAATATCGTGTATCGTATTGTATTGTGAGATTATTGTATCACTACAGCCCTAACAGAATCACTAAGATGTAAAATATTTCTATTATTGTTTCAGAGTTTTTTAAGAGTAAAATATGATTAATGCAAAAAGAAGGTTGAAAGACGCTTTAAAGGCCTCACCATGTTTACCGTAACATTCGTAGTCTGTTACATTTTACTGACAACTCTCCTCCGAATCTGAAGAAATCCCAAATCATTTCAGTCCATCGTCTTCCCCTCTCTGCTAGCATCTGCCGCCAATTTCTCCACCTGCACTCAAACCCAAACTGCTTATCCCTGTGTTAGATCCACGTAATGGTGCTGGGACAAAAGTAATTTTTCATCTTCCGCCTCCTGCACTTGTCTTTCATCCCCTCCATTATTCTTCCTCCTTTTCCAAACCCAGTGAAAAGGATGGATCTGGTTCCTTACAGGCACACCGGAAAGCCTCGGCCCCACAGGCCACCTGAGCGCAGCTGGGAATCTCTCCAGACAGCCGATCCAAAGGAGCCGACAGAGGCTCCAATACATCACCGAGGTTCTGTTCAGCGCCGCACAGCGAGAGGCGCGCGCTCTGGCACCGGACCACCAAGGACCTGGAGCGGGTTTAAAGGAGGATGTACCGTTTAGATCACTGCAGAACATTAAAGTGTTCTGCCACCAATCTCTACTGTCGGCGGTTTCATCCAGGGAAGATAAATACAGATGTGCAAGATAAAGGAGACATGTCTCCAGATATGAGGACTGGCTTAGGGTGTTGTGAACATGTGGTGAGATACAGTAGAAATCTGAGGAGAGTCGTTTGGGAAACCAACAAAAAGCGGTCCAATGTTCTGTCGTTAGCTTCTAAATCCTGTCGCAAAGTAAACAGCTTCAAGAGTTTTGACGATGATGGACTGCTGTGTCGAGTCTTCTTCAGTGCATTCCACAGATTCTCAATGGAGTTCAGGTCTGGACTCTTAAATTTTCACGTCCTGACAGACTGGCGACAGCCAACCAGACACTGTGACTGAAGATAAAGTACCCAAAACAGACGAGATATGATTAATCATCTCAAATGACAACAAGGATTAATTACAAGCTAAAGAAAAGTGGAGCTCAGATTCTAGATTGGAGCTTCCAGAGTTTAGATCCTTGTTCTAGAAAAGAGGCTGGAGCAAATAACAAAAAATATATTTGAATTTTGTTTCAAGTAGCACAGTTTTGATGATGTAGCAACTTGATGCACTGCAAAAAACACAAAATCTTACCAAGTATTTTTGTCTGGTTTCTAGTGCAAATATCTTAGCAAACCTGAAATAAGACAAAACTAACCTACAAGTAACTTTTTAGTTGACTTTTAATTCCTTAATATTTCTCCTGGATTACGGCAGGAAAATCCCACCAAGTAAGCAAAACGTTTTGCAAACGAAGATTTGCTCCAAGCAGAGACCAAGTGTGAGCGTGAGGAGAAGTTTTGAGTGCAATCATTACAAGTTTTGAAAGGAAAGACATCAAGTCCTTCTTTCAAAATAAAAATGTAAGCAAAAGTATTAAAAGTTTTGAGAACAAGACATGAAGTTCTGGTGTCAGACATGAACAGTCCTGCTTATAATTTGCCATAATGTGCCAGATTATTGGAGGAAAATTCCTCCATACTTAGTCAAATCAATACAATTTTATTTTGTATTATTTATACAGCTAATTTTTTTTATTTTAGCATATTAATAAACACAATTAGCCCTTTATGTTATTGAACAATATTGACCCTCGAGATACAAGAGAAAATAAATTTTTTTAGGAAAATGGCCGCTTACCTATAAGATCTATCAACTTAACTCAGTAATTGATAAGTTGGCGATATCTCTTAATATTGGGCAAATCTACCTGCATTGATAAAGTCACATTGTCCTTAAAATTCTTGAGATTTTCAACATACTTTCTGCATCACAGCCATCTGAATCTGTCAGCAGCTGCCAGGGATCAGTTTCATGTTCTCATTACGGTTGCAGAAGGTGTTTCCTTTCATATGTTTCACAAAAAGCTGTTTCTATTTTTATTCCTGAGTGGTTTCCATCCCTTTACAGTGCAGGTAGAAACATACAGTCCTGGTCCAACAGAGCTGAATCAAATGCCTGAGTTACTTCAAAATCTTTGATGTAACTGTGCTGAAAAGATATTAATCTAAAAGTAGCTGGTCTGCAGGCTCTGTGGCTTCAGAGCCCTGAGTTGGAGGATTCTGATTTTTTGACTTGATCAACAGAAATCCCGCAGTTCTTGGGGTGCAGAAAAGTGTTTCACATATCAAAGGTTTATGTGGTCCGTGCAGCCAAATCTAATATGAAAAACTGTCAGTCTTTACTTGTTTGCATTTGGACGCTGTTTTAGATTACCCAAGAAAAAGGACCGTGAGTTCAAAACAGATGTTAAAGGAAGGCAGTGGGATGAACATTTACCTTTTTACAAGTGAGATGATATTAAGGAGGAGGTAAGAATTCATCAATAAACACCCAGCTAATCGGGGAAACTCCCAGAGTTCACTCTTTCCGTCTGAATCAGAGAGAGAGATGGAGTTTGGGAAGAGATGAGGAGGGAAATGGAGTTTGGACATTTTCGACAGGCTCTGATACACGGCTGACTGCAAATACCAACTCCCACCACTAGGCCACCCACATGGAGCTGCATGAAGTTCTGACAGGGAAACTTTAATGAATATGAGAAGAGACAAAGGGGAACAGTGCGAAATGAAAAGCACCTGTTCTGTCTGAGATTCAGTCAGCAGCAGTAGTTAAAGCACCATGGAGGACTGGCATCAGGAACAAAACTACTTATTTCATCAAATGAAGATTTCAAAGCAAATTAGCGAGCAAAACATTAAACATTGTAACTGTAGTTATGGAAAGCTGGCATTCTGCAGCAGGACTCACCATATCCAGAGCTCCAAAAGCTTTTTGGAGAACATTGGCCAGAGCCACAGCAGCTTCCAATCCCCCGGTTATAAGGCAAGCTGACTGCGACAAAGACTCTGAAAACAAAGAAACCAATGAGAGAATTGAGGCTTTGTGATTAATCTAACAGTCTGCCTGAGATCTACTGCCTCTGCTTTTTTTAATTAGAGAGAAGTTAGTAAAGTTTACAACAAGCTATGTCCTGTTTTATCACAGTCCTGTATCATAATTCAGCTTTGTTATCAAAATCTCCAACAATTAAGGATTCAACGTATAAAAGATTATACAGTTATACGTTGATATTGTTTTTATTGCCAGATATATTTTCATTTTGTATTAAAAACCTGTAGAAAAACACTGTAATACCAATGCTCTGCCAGCAGGTGGAGAAAATATTTACTAACGTAACAAAATCAAGTGGAAAAAGCTCGAGCGCAGCTAAAGTAGTTATCATGCAACGTCTGTTTAACAAGATATTCAACTTTTTCATGGCAATATCACCTGGATACTATTTTACAACAGTAAAATTTATTATGAAAGCAGTTTGTTTATGTAGGGAGATGTATTTTAAAGTAACTGCTTGGGCGTTTAGTCACATTTCTCCTTTTCTAATTCGTTTCTGTAATCAGACACAAACGTTACTGCTTCTTGATTGTGGCTACAACTGAAATCAGATGAAGCTTCAGGTTTGGCTTTGAAAAGTTTATACTGAAAACGTATTCAAAAAGGAGAGAAAGACCAGAAGAAGACATGCTGGATTTTAAAAGTGGTTAACTGCTCTGATGAGATGTGATTATAAGTTGAAATTAAATGACTGCATATTAAAACATGTTGAAAATGTTCAAAAATAAATTAACTGCTTTGTATTGCTACAACTATATGTGTTTTATTTATTTAGAATGATTTTATAAATGAGAAACATTTAATATTTTGTTAATCTTTTGAGATGGTAAAAGATTCATTTGAAAACAAACATTTTTTAAATTATTATCAGATTTAGACATTTTCCATTAACTAGTTAGCAGCTTGTATTGTTGTCAATGTGCCTCTGAGCTGCTGATTGATTTACAGTGAGATGGCGGATAAAACAGCAATGATTCACCAGCTGGCACACAGCCAAGCTAGAAGACAAACCAAAAACACAATTACACGTCTTTAGATAAAAACACAACAGTTATCAAGGACAATCAGCTCATCGCAGACTCCACAAAAAATAAAAATGAAACTTCCTATTCAGATGTCTCGCTTGATAAAAGAACCGGTCGTTTATGCGAACGCACACCAACCGAGGCAATAAGCAGTTAGTCAAACTGACAGATATGAGAACTTCCTTCCACGTCTATTTTTTTTAAGCACAATGAATTCATTCACTTGGGAGGCTCTGGGAATTATCGCCGTGCACCTCTTGTCACCATCAAACAGGTACTTGTTGGTCCAGGTGCTGGCAGGGTGAAATATGGGGCTGTGTTTATTTCCTCTCCTCTGATTGTGAAGGTGTCCCTTGTCCTAACTTGTTCTCCGCAGTATTCAGCGTCTGCTTGCACCCACCCTCTTCATCTCAGGCCAAACAATGCCTAAAAAGAATTTCCCCCGTCAGAGAATGGCGACGGGTCATTTTGGTTTATTGTCACCTATTGACTGCTAGCTGCAGACCACACAAAAAGAAACAAAGCGCCCCGGCTCTGTAAATGCTCTGCTCACTTCAGGGCATTTATTCTGTCAGACATTCAAGTACTCATGCATACATACCGCACAACTCAACAACAGGAACAAAGATCTCTGAACGACACGCACAATGCATCCGGAAAGCACCAACAGTGCTTCAATTTTTTCATATTTTATGTTACAGCCTTATTACAAACTGCAATACAAATAACTAGGGCTGTATAATAATATCGATATCACGATATCAATATTTTCTTTCCTAGAAAAAAAAATTGATATTCGTCTGCAAGTATCGTAACATCCAACTGTCACCTTGTTCACTCACTGCTTGCTTCACACCAGGTCATCAGGCTTAGAGTGATTCCTTCAGATGTTCAGGCTTAAAAGGTATCAAACTATTCAGAGCAGGAACTTGGTTCACTTTATTTACTTTACTAATGCATGTCAGCTACAGTTTGTACTGTTTCAATTAAAAGAAACATGTTTTCTCACCACTTCTTTGATTCATTTTGTCCAGCTGTCGACTTTAATTCTGTGTCCAACCAGAGCCAGTTATTGTGTAGTTGGTGCTTCTAAAATTACTTTTTGGAAAGCATCATCTGGGATGTTATATAAAATAATAACTGCTGGATCAACTTTACCTTGTGTTTTATTACATCTTAAAATGAAAGTAAGAAAATGGAAACTTTTTTTTCTTTTTTTCCTACATCTCCTTGGGTCACCGGCTGGAATCAGAATGGAGACAATCTGCCTCCGTTTTTGTGCTTCATCTTGAATTACAATCGCAGTCTTTTGTGCTGCGATGTGTTATTTTATGCCGTATTTCCTAGAATAAGAGCCTTTAAGAAAAAATAACAAATCCAACACATTTTATTGCCACACATCAATTTGCACCAGCAGAAAAGCTGTAATTTACTGAGGAACTATGTTTGCTTCTGAAAATGCACATCTCCTGGTATCGCCACAGAAACCTCTGTTAACAGCCTGCTTCTGTGTATGGAAAGTGGGTGTATTTGTGTACCAAGTTTTTTTTTAAAAATGTTTAAAAACATTGTAAAGCAGGGAGCATATTTCCAGTGAGGGTTATGGTTTTGTCCCTCCTGATGAGAACATTTTTTGCCAGTGGTTGTGACATAAACTCCTCTGCAGTCTGTAAATCTGTCTGATTTTGACTGCATGTTGCCATGAAATAAAACAAAATTCTACATAGAACTTTCATAAAAATCTACCTTTATATCTATATCCCAGGTAATATTTTTCTAATAAAACATCTGAACATATAAAAGGCTATTTATACTAATACCTTCTTGGATGTGATTTCACAGATAATGTTTTTATATATAACATTATATGATACAAAAGACTAATTATCATCTCGTCTGCAGTTTAGAAAAAGTCTTTCTGGACTAACATTTCCACCTAGCGGCTGATTAGTGCAAATACAACTGGTTTCAATGTGTCAGCAGCCAAAGAAATCAATGGGGTTAGAATTATTTAATCCACTTGGTAGCCAGGTGATATGATTTAAGTTGTTGAATTCAGACAAACACAATACATTTGTGAGTAAAAATAAGAAGTACATCAAAAGAAACATTCAAATGTAAATTTAACTAAAAAGCTAAGACATGGTAGAGATGAACTGTTCTAACCATTGGTAAAAAGCATCTGGGGCCTTCATTTAAGTCCCTTTTCTACCCATCAGGGTAAAGTATATAAACGCTGGATGGGTGGAAACCAGTACAATGATTCTTCCATGGTGTAAAACGGTCCATCTGTTTCCTGACTTTTATCAGAACACCAGGAGCAACATGTTGGATAAACTGCAGCTGTCTGGTTAACCCTCAGATACAACAATCAAACACGCTAAAAATGAAATCATGCACCGGTTGTTTTGTTATGAGCATGTGAATGGGTGAATGAATGTAATGTAAAACTCTTTGAAGTTCTCTGGGACTAAATAAAACACTGTACAAGTACAGCCCATTTAACATTTCTGTGTGTATTGATAAGATGCTAGTATTGTTTTAAGATAGGAGAGGCTGAGATAGTTAGATATGATCCAATGGGGATACTTAGGTTTTTGTGCATGCTTAATTTTATTTTCCCCCATTGTAGTTATTATATTTCAATAAATTTGCAAAAACATTTTTATCAATGCTATCTTACTTAGCCTTAACTATTTTGCAGAAATTATAATTAGAACGTCAGCAAAGACAATTAATTTCAGACTTAAAGCCACAAAATAAAGGGAATTTCCAAAGCAGATTTATTGAAAGGAAAGTACCTTGAACTACTTAAGCATGTAGATAACAAAAACAGTATTAATCAACAAAAATAAAGCAAACTGCTACATAAAACATACGTAAATAAGACTAATGTGGAATTAGTGGGTTTAGTCCATTGGGAACAATTAATAACCGTTTCCAAGACATTTAATTTTCAACATTTACTCTGAAAACCTTCCGAAACAAAGTGACAACTTGTGTTTTTAAGTCCTGTTGGTTTACTGGTGCTCTTTGAGGAAACGTCTCATGTAGTCTGCGAGGGCTGCAGCGTCCTCCAGAGTTACAGCGTTGTACAAGGACGCACGTATTCCTCCCACTGACCTGCAGGGGGAGACACACACTCCTGTTTATGTCTACAAAAACAAAGAACCCGAGTCTTTCAGTTAGACCAGGATGGTGAAAATGTAAACGTGGAACAATACGAGGTGCGCAGTGGCGCAACGGACCTGTGTCCTTTCAGTGAAATCATCCCACGCTGGGCTGCTCCCTCCAGAAACTTCTTCTCCAAAGACTCATCTCCTTCTTTCTTCCCAACACGAAAAGGCACGTTCATGCGGCTCCGACAGGCCGCGTCCACAGGACACCTGTCCCAATGGATGACCACACAAATAGTGATGCTTTGTTCTTTGTAACAGAACTGCAAGTATTATCTGAAGGTCAACTATCTTGGTTATGTGAATGACTAAATTGAAAGTATGAGTTATTACTTTGAAGGCAATTTATATTGATCAACAGCCTAAAGTTAAAAAAACTAAATTGGTCAACTTATTTAGATTTAGTATTTCCAAAGATGGTAAGAGGAAACTTTACCCTCTTTCAAATCTAAGGGTTTTGTCATCTGGACATAAAATGTCCTGGTCTTTGACAGATTCGGGCCAAGTTTAAGTCGGACAGATGACCTGACTTTTGACTCATGAACACTTTTTATTGTCTACTCAGTGAGTGCCAGGTGATCCAATTCTGTGTCTCCAACACAGGCCCACAACATCACTACTGGTGAAGTGTTTCTGCTGATTTGCTACTTTTGGTTTTCTCCCAAAATGGCGCCGTACATTATGAACAAACATCTCATCTGTGGTCGCAACTATGCAAAAACCTGGGAGCGCGAGGCTGCTTTTCCCCTCTGAAATCACACGGAGCCAAAAGAATAGTACTGCGAAACCTGTCAGCAGAGTAATGGTTTGTGTCTGAGACCAGTGAAGTTAAACATCTGTGCTAAATTTTACAACAGTTTAACAAGTTCACTCTGAAAGCATTAGCCTCATCTCTATCTCTTTTTTTGCAACACTTAGTGTTTTAAGTTACTTTCCTGACGTTTTAGTACTCACACATAAAAGCCATTTGACGAGTTGATGATGTCATAAATCATGGAGGACTTCTGCTTGTTGAGTGTTTCCATGGCAGCGCTACCTCCGTTATTCTTGATCCACTCCAGAACCAGACCCATGATGTAGATGCTGAAGCCAATAAACAGGATTTGAAATGAATAAAAATCTACTCTTATTCTTCTGTTTATTGACAAAATGCTAATCACCTTAAAGCAAAAAAGAGTGAATGTAAATCTCTCTCACTCCATCTTCACTGTTCTCCATAAAGGTTTCTGTCTGTGCAGCAAAAACATTTTGCTAGTTTTCTTTTTTATTTTAAGTTAGCTTCAGCTAAACTTGTGAATGATACGTCATCATGCCGTAAACAGAAAAGTGTGTACCTGAAACATGGGGGAGTGTTGTAGAGGGAGTTCATTTCAGCCTGCACAGTGTAGTCCAGCACAATGGGGCAGTCCTTCAGGGCGCGGCCCAGCAGGTCCTCTCGCACAATGACCACCGTGACGCCGGCGCAGCCCACGTTCTTCTGGGCGCCGGCAAAAATGAGCCCAAACTACACATTGCCAGTACGAGGAAGATGTGTTAGATCACAACAAGGGCTGTATAATAATATCGATATCGCAATATATATATATATATATATATATATATATCGATATTTTCTTTCTTGGAAAGAAATCGATATTCATCTGCAAGTATCGTAACATCCAACTGTCACCTTGTTCACTCACTGCTTGCTTTACACCAGGTGATTCCTTCAGATGTTCAGGTTAAAAAGGTATCAAACTATTCAGAGCAGGAACTTGGTTCACTTTATTTACTTTA